>JAPMOQ010006593.1:0-23499 GCA_026543055.1 Argiope trifasciata | reverse complement strand
AAATGCATATCATTACTTTTACACTGCTCTGCTGGTTGGATAGGAAATCTACTACGTGGGAACTACACAGGTCGAAATACAGAGAAGACGACAGCATTCCTTCGCCCCTTGTAATCAGTGCAATTTATTGTAAGATGGATCCTTTCACGGGTTAAGTGCTTTCCTGAAATAACGGGGTGTTTATTGTGCTCGGCTCCATGAGAACCGGTCAACGTAAACATGTGTAGACCTCCTGTTGTAACTTCCCGATTTGACTGACTGAACAGATGTCATCAATTATGGAATAAACATCATTCTTAAATGTTTATTTCAAAGGCAATATGGAACACTGCGAATGAGACATTAGAGTGGATATTCAACCTCGATTCTTTCAAGCTCATTATTCGTAAAAATTTTGCATTAAACTGTAAATTCTGAGCAAATTTTTGTAGGCAATGTGATTAGATTGTTAAAAGTTTATTTCTAAAGCAATATGGAATACTGCGAATGTAACGCTAGGGCGTATATTCAACCTCTGATCTTTTTAGCACATTCTTCATAAAAAGTTTGCATTAAACTGCAAATTCTGGGCAAATTTTTGTACGCCATATGATTAGACTTTAATTCTCAGAGTCCCCAACATGAGCATTTTCTGATTTATATTAAAGTTTAAAAGAAATCGTTCGTGTTTTCTGAGATCATTTTTCTTGACAGACTGAAACAAAAATTTGATACACAGTTAAAATTTTAGAAGCAGGATTACATACGTCATTTCATTTATTTAAATTATTGCGTGTTCATCCATGTGAAAAGTACTGACAGACTGATGATCAACTTCTTATAGGATTTGGTTAAAAATTTATTACACTTTAAGAATTTAGATTGTTATAATCTATCCGAATTATCCGAAAACATGTTAAAACGATAAGTGCAAAATGAAGAGAATTAAAGAAAGCTAGCCGAATTTAATGACCAAATTGTTCGCTCGCCCAGAATATTAAGCTTTTAAGGTATTAAACTATCAAAAAGAAATTATTTTTTTAAAATTACCTTTTTATTTCATAAAACCGAAAAACATGAGCATAATTAAAAGCAATATTCCACAAATTACAGTTGGTGAAAATTAAAAAGTACTTATACAATGAATTAAAAGCGGAAATGAAGATTCGACTTCAGAATTAATGTAAAAAAAAAATGCAATTTTTCTTAATTTGAACATTTGTAGAAGCGCTCGATTTAAAGATTTGATGGACGGGTTTGAATTCCTTCACATTAAAAATATATGTTTCGGAATATGTATAAGATTAAATTAAAAAAAAAAATCTTTAAAACAAAACATATATATATATATATATATATACGAAAATGAAATTGGCATTATTAAAAAGACAATTTTTATAGAGTTTATTTGTCAGAATATAGCATTGAAAAATAAGAAAATCAATTTCCATTGGCAAGTCATAGCAATTACTTATCCAGAAACAGTTAATTTATCATTGCGCTGGATTAAACTTTCATCCTGATGTCTATTTCTGTCAGCATCATTTTGGGGGCAAGTGGAGTTTTTTTTTTTTTTTTTTTTGGATAGTATTTCGTAATTTCGCTAATTTGAAGCGTTGAACAACGAATAAAAACGTTCATTGAAGTAGCAGGAAATATTCGCTGAGCAGTATATTTACTTTTGATTGATCGAACATGTGTCTTTTGTTCCTCCTTAAATCTTTACTTTGGAGGTAGTATGGAGTAATGCAAATAAAACACTAGGGCGGATGTTCAACCTGGAAATTTTCTGGCTTATTTCTCATAAAAAGTATGCATTAAACTTGTGATGTGTAAGTCATATTAGATTTTTAATTCTCAGAATCCCTAACATGAGCGTTTCCTGCTTCGTATTATAACTTTAAAAAATTTACTTCGTTTTCTCAAATCATTTTTTTTTTTCGATCGATTGAAACAAAAATTTGATCCCAACTACAATTTTAGTTGCAGAAATACATACGACATTTCATTCATTTAAATTATTGCGTGTACATGCACGTGAAAGTACAGACATACGATCAACTACTTATCGGATTTGGCTAAAAATGTATTACAGATCAAGACTGTAGATGTTAAATCTACAATAACAATTTATAAATTCATAAAACTACAAATTACAATTTATAAAACTTTTATAACTTATCCTAAATATCCGGAAACATGTTAAAACGTTAACTGCAAAATGAAGAGAATTAAAGAAAGGTAGCCGAATTTGACTACCAAATTGTTCGTCCAAAATAAAAATTTTCGATTATATTACATCTGCCGATCCTGAAGTGAGTTTTCAAGAGATTTTTGAAAACGAAGCAGAAAGATTACAATGGAATGGGGGGGAGTGGTTAAGATTTGTTTATGAGATGATTATTGTACTCACTTTACGAATAACTTTGCAAACTGCAAAGATTCGCACCATCCTCAGAAAATTCCTTTTCCTTCATTTGTAATTCTCGTTATCGTACAATTAAAGTTGAAGAACTGGAAATTCCAGAATTGACATGACTTTAAGCCAACAGAAAATTTTTTTGAAAGAGGGAATGTTCCTAAAGGGGTTATAGTCATAAATAATCTTCTGGTGGGAATCCTACAAGTGTGTCACTTTTATTGCCCACCTGTAAAATGCTTTTAATGAAAAGATAGTGCACCTGACATACGTTTCTTTAGTGATAGTGATAGATTTCATAGTGATTGATCCAATATTGGTAATTATATAGCGGAATCTTTATCCAGAGTTATTCCTTTTGGTAAAATCCGGTGGCATTAATAATTGATGACTTTCATTTATTTAATGCTGTTTAACACATAGCGGAAATCCAGAATAGTAATCAAATGACGGATTATTGAATTAGTAATTGATTGACTTTTAAGGTCACATAAAAAAATATTTCGTCAGAAAATAACTTCCAACTTTAACATCGTGATAACAACATAACATATAATTCATATAATCAATCTATTTTAATAGATATCCTATCTTAATGATATACATTATCTTATACCATTTGCATATATAGTGTTTGCATTATTTAGAAATTATTTATTTTGAAACCAGAAAATAAAATTTCTCATCGATTTGTTTGTGATCTCCTCTCAAACTATTGACTCTAGGCCACAGTTAATTTGGAAATTTTCTACTGCAAAGTTCCACGGTTCTCATTTAATACAGTTCTCTACAGTCATTTTAAACATAGGTTGTTATGAATGTTTCTTTATTTCTGTTTCAGCAATTCTTTTGAAACTTTTCGTATTCGCCATTCGTATCAAGGTGTTTTAATGTCTTTTTATCTCTCTATATATATTGATATATCTTAATCTGAATTCGAAGGCTTCCTGGCATAGGGTTAGCGCTTCTTCCACGTTATCTGGGCTTCCTCGGTTCGAATCCCTGTTCGGGTATTATTGATCTGGGCGTCATCTGTTTTTTCTGGGAGGTTTGTGAATGTGCCCTCCTGTAAAAAGGGTTTATGCAAGCGAATGAATGATGCATGAGTGGTAAAGTCGTACTCCTGACCCTAGTTGGTGCTTCTAAAACAAGAGATGCACCCTATCAGCTTAAACCGGTGTCTTCGTAACAGCGGGCTTGTCCATGGCAAATGCCATAAGAAACAACAACAAATAAAAATTAGGCTTCCTGGCATAGGGTTAGCGTAAATTAGTTTTTCTAATTCATTTAGTCTTAAAATTAGTAAAAATTAGTTTTTTACTTAAAAAAAAATAATATAATAATAATCAAATAGTTTTATAAAAATTAGTTTTTTACTTTTTATTTTAAATTAACTCATTACACTTTATTTTAAAACATTTCCTATGACAAATTCCACTTTCGTTTTTAAATATTTCTAATATGCACTCAAAAAAATTGCCAAGTTTGGAAGTTCAAAAGCACGATTGAAAGGATAAAAATACTCACGTACTCTTTTTAAAGATGTTTAAGATTCCTATAACTAAATGAACACTGTCAAATAAATTCAGTATCAATAAAATTGCTCTTTCCCGTGTACAAATTTTTGCCTTCCTGTGGAAAAATAAATTGAAACTTATTCCAAAACTATCGCATTTTCGGCCAGTACCACCACCAAAAACACCAAAATTATGTTACAGAATTTTGGAGATTTTGGTTTGGTAAAATTCTATACAAAATTCTGACTTACGGCACATTACAAACTCGTTGTCAGTTATCTGTCAGCAATTTAAGCCAAGTGAGCGTCTCTTATTTTTCAGTAGTGCCAACTAGGACCAAGAATATGACTTAGCTACTTTAATTGCCACATTCTCGTACAGAGTCCCTTTTCACAGCGGGAACACCACATAGAACGCCGTCGTTAGAATAATATTACACTATATGAAAAATATTGTTGGCGCCAATAAGTCAACAGACGCTCCACATACTGATTTTTTAGCGTCTTCCAAGTGGCTAAATGTTATAACCCTTGAGTGTGTATTCCTGAGATTGCTGAGTGAGTGTGGAGAATAAAGCAACGGAGAGTTCAAGTTCAAGAGTTTATGTTTCATTTATATGTGATTGAGTTTTCAAAAGCACTGAGCTATCATGGACCTAAACATGGTCCGTCGAGCCCGAGATGACTATGCATATATCGTATAGGGATTCATTAATTGAAATATGTGATTTATTAGTGGAGATATCGTCGATGATGACGAACTTGATGCGAAAATACCAAGAATGAGAATTCTGTTGGGGACAACTGGTCTCGAGTGACAGCAGTCCCAGCAAAGTGTGTGGCAATATTATATTTTGACTTATTAAATAACTAGCCGCCTTTGGCGACCAGCTGGTTCGCCATGAGTAATGAGTTCTAACATTTTCAATTAAATCACATATGCCTTAGCCTTGAAGTAACTCCGGGCATTGATTGGCCTGAAATTAATATTTTCTTTGAGATGATGGACGGAAAGTTCTAAAAGAAAGCGTTTTCCTAATAATATTCTTTAATTTTATAAATCAGTCAGTTTTAATGATTGATTTAGTAGACTGATTGATGTAGCAACTTTTATTTAAAATATTAATAAAAATATTTTGTAAAATATGGGTGACAGAGCAAAGTATGAAGAAATCTAAAAATCATTATTCATAAATGCATTGTTTAACTCAAACTTCATAAAATGTAATTATTTACTTCATTTAGATCAAATTAATAGTATTAAACAATATGTATGCCTATTAAAAATATTTTACAAATTGGCCATTGGAAAGGAATTTGAATGCATATCCTGTATAAATTCAATCCTGTATAAATAAAGATAATGTATTCAATTAATGATTTAAATATTGCAAAAGATCATAGAATCCTTTGCCTTGCATTTTTTAAAGAAAATATCACATTTTATATTTATTTTATTTTATCCAGTCACGTGCTAAAAGTTGCATTTCTTCCGATTTAATTTGCGACGATAGTTTTTTTTTAATTTTTTTAATTTGAACTTCCGTCAAAATGATGGCAACACGGTGAAAAAAACTAATTTTTTCAATTTGACGTGCTCTTGCAGATTTTATAGAAACCTTAGCTTTGCATTTATTTTTTTAGAAACTATCACATTTTATAATGAAAAAAAAATATTGAATTAATGATACAGATATTGCAAACGATAATAAAAATATCCCATTAAGTCGGATTCCAATGCATATCCTGTCTAAATTCGATTAGGTTTACCGTAAAGAAGATTTATTGAAGTAATTATTTAGATATTGCAAACGATCATACAATCCTTTGCTTTTCATTTATTTTTTTAGAAAATATCACATTTTATATTTATTTTATTTTATCTAGTCACGTGTTAAAAGTTGCATTTCTTTAGATTTATTTTGCGATGATAGTTTTTTTATTCGAACTTCCGGCATTCTTTTATTTTATCTCGTCACGTGATAAAAACATGGTAAAAATATTTCTTTAAAAATTCGTTAAAAATAGAAGCGTACGTTATAAATTTAAAAATTTGATACCGTTAGAAAGCTAATTTTTTACTCTTTAAATTGATATAAAAATCATGTTTGTGCGATAATATTTTCGGAAGTTATAACGGAAAAACGTCGAAAATTCCCTTAAATTTTAATTAATTCAAATTCTAAATAAAAATTTGAAAAAAGGGCTCCGAGGTGCACATTCCCGACCTCCAAGGTATACATGTACCAAATTTGGTAGCTGTAGGTCCAACGGTCTGGCCTGTAGAGCGCCAACACACACACACACACACATTTAGCTTTATTATAAGTATAGATTAATTTCCCGAGATGAAATTAATTTTGTTTCAGATGATTTATAATTAAATTTCCAGGGTTGAATTAATTTTTTCTGATGAGTTATAATTAATTTCTCGAGATGAAATTAATTTTGTTTTTGATGAGTTATATTTAATTTCCCGAGATGAAGTTAGTTTTGTTTTAATGAGTTTAGAATAAAATTGTGGTAATATTATTATCTTGAATCATTTTGAATTATATATTTAAAATTGCTGGTTTAGCAAAATTAAAAATAGGCGAATTAAAATTCATTGCCAAGGAGATAGATTTGGTTGTTGCGGAAGGCATGAAACAAGAGTGAAATAACGCGTTTAATTGTGGAGAGTGATGTGTTCAAAAGTAACGAAGCAATTATTAAAGCCGCTATAGATCGAGTAATCTACATAAATAAAAATGAATGTTTATTCGTATGTCTCTTATGCCTATCCACACCGTTGATCCGATTGCGATGAAACTTGGTCAGCTTATTGTTTACATCTAAGGTATAGTTACAGGAATAGTACAATTATCTAAAATTAAAAAAAAAATCGAATCTTAACCGCATCTATTTACCAAGGATTAATCTCAGAGTAACTCGCCGGGGAGATAATAGATTCTGTAGAAATGCTAAATCCAAGTTAAAGGTTGATATTTTGTAACTATAAAACTTATATGTCCAAGAAGTCATTCTCAGAGGTAACAACTTTATTACAGATTATGCGAGAAAGTGTTGGGGTGATCAGCCCGGGGGATTTTAAATTTTAAATAAATATTAGCGTTTTTCTCAGTAACTACCAAAATATTGTAGTACAAATGAGTTTGCACCATTTCAATTTTCAAAAATTATCTTTTCAACTATATTAATGATTTTATAGCGTAAATATATTTTCTATGTTAAATCAATTTTAAAAGAAAATAATTTAATCACATTTTCTTAAATTAAAATTTGAGAATTGTGAAAGAAAATTGAACGAATAACAAAATATAATAAATTGTTTCTTTCATTACCATTCTGAAAGGGCACCAAGTTTTACAATTCTAAAAGTATACACAAATCTAATATATGAAAACGAATATTTGTTCGTATTTCATATACTATCATACCGTTCGTCCTATTTTGATAAAACGTTTCAGCATTATTGATTATTGCATTTAATATTATTCTTTTCGGTGGCAGCAACGCGCCGGGTACCAGCTAGTAGGGAATAAAAACCAAAAAGCCGTTCAGGCTAGTGAAACAGAAGTAGAACGTCTCAAATGAGAGAGAATTAAAATAGAATTACAATTAGCACAATTAAGGGTTAATGAAAATAGTACTCAGACTTCTTTTAATATAGAGTGTAAACCGAACCAGAAGAGTCACTGGATAGTTTATTAAAATCAGTGAGAATATTGTATATTAAACCAACGAGCAATGGTGAGGATTGTGGTTTCTTTTTTACTTCGTTAGAGAGAGAATTTAGAACTATTGTAAAAAGGTATCAGAGAAGTTTAAAGCAGGGATTTTATTAAATTTATAAATTATTTTATTAAATTTATTTATTTTGTATTCATTAAATTAATTAATTTATTTATTATTCATTAAATTAATTAATTTATTTATTAAGCTTCTAATATCCGAACTGATATCGCTGAGAAAGACTTAATTATGACGAAGTTAAATGAATTGTATTAAGAGAATTCAAACCGACTGTCCAAGCGGTTTTAGAGAATTTTAGAAGTGCTTCTAGAGATAACGAATTTCACATGCTGTTCGCATTATGCTTTTAGCGAATGGAGAATAAAAACCAAACTTCATCCATAAGAAAATAAATATTTAATTAATAATTACTAAAGCATTTTAAATATTTGATGAAATAATATGAATACATATTAATGCTTCACTAAACCCGAAGTTTAAACGGCAGTAAAATTAAATAGGAAAGGAGATAACATTTTCCAAGTTCCGTTAGCCGGTTATTCCAAAATAATAATAATCACTTCCTGTTGCCAACGCCAAAAGTAGAATGTACTTGAATTGTAAGAACTCCTGTTGCCAACGCCACATGCTTTATGACGAGTTTTGAACATTATTTAAATTTAAGAGGTGTAACAAATTTCGAGACCCTAAACAATTAGTAGTTCTGGATAAATTATTCCAAACGTATAATAAAGAAACAGTAATTTATATCAATATAAGGCATAATAAAAACTGGTTTGCATCTCTTGATTGCGGCAAAGAATGTGATCTGAATTTCGCTTCCAGAGACAAAATCATGAATGAGACAAGAAAAGGGCAAACTTAGAGCAATAAATTTAAACCGGCATCAAAAGTATTTTTCAATGAAACGTAAAATAAAAATTGCGGTTTATGTTTAAAGAATGAGAATCATTCGTTGTATGCTTGTTCTCAATTTAAAAGACTTTCGGTTCTGGAAAGCGTAGAAGTAGTAAAAAATAAGAACGCATATTTCAAAATGTTTATCGACTAATTGCAGCAATAAAAAGTATTCGTATAGAAATTGTTTCTGTGGCAAAGCTCACAATAAATTAATACACTTAACGAAAGAAGCAAAAAAGGTTTCATCTTCGAGTGTAGAAACCGCTGAAATCATAAATAATTCGCAAGCGAGGGAGGAGAGAAGTCGAATCTAAGTTCTGCTTCTTCCAATGAGTGTAGTACCTCTTTCATCGCAACAAGTCTAATCGTAAATCAAAAAGTAGTTTTATCTACTGTAAGATATTTAATGAAAGATAAATTCTTGCAATAGCCAGAAGAGAGGTGCCTCTTGGATAACGGTTCACCTTGCTACTTTATGAGTCAGGATTATATGCAGAGTCCACAACTAAAAAGTGAAAAGCTTTATCAATCTATTTACTGTATTAATGATGCCTCGTTGGTAATTAATCGCAGAGTTACTGCAACTGTGGCGAATAAAAAAAAAAGCCTCGAAAGAAATATTTCAATGTTAGCGTTATCGAAAATAACAGATTTAATACCAAACAAGAAAATAAACACGCGTGTACAGATTCCTAATCTATTGACTTTGAGGATCGTAAATTTACGAGCAAAACAGATATTTTTATTAGCTCTAAATACTTTTATACTATAATAAAGCCAGAAAAATTAAATGCCAAAAATGAGAATTTGACATTACAGGACTCTGTGTTTAGGTATTGTCACTTGAATCCACGATCTTCGAAGAAGCCAGAAACAACTCAACTTGGTTTTGGAATTAAGAACTTGAAAAAATGAAAAGCGTTGTAAACAACAGCTAAAAATGATTCAGATCTGGTTCTTATCGTAAATGCAGTCATTTAAACTTAATTTGTGAATAGAATAAATTGTCTTGTCGTAGAAATAAATGTTATACTGGTTTTTATAGAGTGTAGTTTTTTTTTCAATCACAGTAAAAGAACACGTGTACCATAGGCGAGTACACGACAGGTATGTTGTAAGAGGTAGAGTAGTTGAGATAAATTAAATTCTAACTATTGAGGTTTAATACGTTGGGTAGAAGAATGAAATTCAAACTTAAAAACTTTTTGGAGATGGAGGGAACAGGTCACAAATTTCCTCAAAATAAAGAGAATGCTATTTGTGAGGAGCATTATGCTAAAACACATAGAAGAGATGAAACAGGAAAATATACTGTGGCGATGCCATTTAAAGAGTACTGACCATGCCGAAGAAATTCAAGGGATATTGCTCTAAAATGACTAGAATTATTGTGGACTCACCTGTCTTGAGACCATAGATATCAAAAGTTGTATTCTGACTTTCTGAATGAGTAAGAGAAGTTAGGCCAGATGAGCGAGATACTGGATGATAGTGTGGTACCTGAAGTGACATATATGCCTCATCATGGCATCTATAGGCCTCAAAAAACGGCAACTAAACTACGTACCTTGTTTAATGTGTCTACCTTGCCTATTAGACGAAAATAGCTCAATTCAATTCTGTATAACGGTGGAGTGATTCAAGATGATTTATTTACATTGTTAGTTAGATTCAGAAAGCAAACATTTGAATTTACTGCAGATATTCGTCAGATGTACCGAATGATTAATATAGATGAGAGTCAGAGAAACCTCCAAAGAATTTTATGGAAAGAGGGAGCTGGTGAGCACGTTAAAACTTATCAACTAAATACGTTTATCTGCGGAATGGTCAATGCACCGTATCTAACCATGAGAATACTCAAACAAATTGACGATGGAAAAAATTTTGCATTGACGAGTGAAAACCTTTCCAAGTGCTGTATCAGTCTTGTCCCATGACTTTTATATGGGTGATGTTTTAAATGGAACGAATACATTGGAAGAGGTAAAAACTTTGCAACATCAACTTATTGATATTCTATAAACCGCCCAGAGGTCATCACATAAGTAGAGTGGGAATCATTCTGAACTTATCCCAGCCACGAAGAAAGAATATGAATACTCATCTACGGATGAAATTAAGACTTTGGGAATTGCCAGGAAGGCTAAAATTGGCTGCCTTACCTTTAAACTGCATACCACGGTCCACCTACCTACCCGAGTTGGGTGTAAGGGGAGAAACGAAGAACCTTCTTGCATACACCCGACCACCCTCCACCACTGAACGCAGCAGTATCGACCGGATTTTCTGTGGTCGACTGCTGAATAAGTATTGTCCGAACAGTCAAACTATCATTCCTTTTGGGGTAGTAAAGAAATAACGGACCTGGGAGGAGAATCAGCCCCAGCAACCGGAAGACGTGCCGGATCAATCCAGAGTCTGGACAGATTTATTGATAACTAATAAAGAGTTAAGCATTGTCCTTGTAACATGGGCAGTTTTTAATTACAATTTTTTAGTAGACAGAATCATATAATATAATTGTTGTTACAAGGCTCAACCCAAAAATTGGGAAATAGAAAGTTACTTTACCTTTAAAGTTGATATCGAACAAAATGCCCACCTACCAAAAGGTCGGTCTTATCTACTATCACCAGATTTTTTTGACCCACTTGGGTTGCTTAGCCCAGTGATCACTGAGGCAAAAATCTTCATGCAACAATTGTGGTTCCTCAAGATTGATTGGAGTGAAAGACTTCCAGCGAAAGAAGCTGGTGAATGGCATAAGTTTGTTACATCTTTAGCAAATTTAAACGATATTAACATGGAAAGTTATAGACATTAATAAAGTATTGTTATTCCAAAGGCGAAAGTGACTGAGCTTCATGGATTCTGTGACTCGTCTGAAAAGACGTATGGTGCTGCAGTCTAAGACAGAACGGGCAATTCAGCGGCTGACGTGAAAGTGAAACTAGTTGCAAGTATATCTGGTGTATCTCCAATCAAGCAGATAACTACATCTCGTTTAGAGTCATGAAGTGCCCTCCTTACTCATTAAATTGATGCGTAAAATTATAAATGCGTATCATCAGTAAACTATTGATCAGATTCTACAATCGTGTTTTCCTGGATGAGAAAAGAGTCCCGAGGCTTAAAAACATTCGTTGAAAACAGAGTGACTTATTGGAAGCAAGTGTTAAATCTTTGAAACACCATTTAAAGAGAGTTGTTGGCAATGAGCGTTTAACAATGGAACAGTTTTTGAGTATTATTCAAATTAAAGGTATTCTTAACAGTCGCCCACTGACACCTTTGTCATCTGATCCAAACAATTTTGAAATTTAGACTCCAGATCATTTTCTAATCGGCCGTCCTATAAATATTACTTCTGATCCAAATTATTCAGAGAGAAAAATTAATCTTTTATATCATTGGCGAAGATTGAGCAAAAGGGTCCAAATAATTTGGAAAAAAAAAATGAAAATTAGATTATTTAAATAATTTGCAAACCAGACACAGATGGCAGTTTGAGAAACAAAATGTTTCAGAAGATTCTATGGTTCTTTTAAAATAATCTTTTCCCTCGATAATATTATAATGATAATCTCCCCCATTGTCAGTGACAACGGGAAGAATACTATATTTAATTTATGGATTAAATGGCAAAGTCAGAATGGTAGTTAAACAAATTTTAAAAGAACCATAATTCACGAAAAGAACAATTTCAAGGAGACACAAAATGGAGAGACGACTCACGAAAGAGGAATTTCAAAGATTTTTTTATTACCATGTGAATAAAATCAATGTATATCGAGTGTAATTAATTATTGTATTTAATTTTAAAAAATGTATATACTGCATATTCAAGTTGTTCATCGTACATATTAAAAAATAACATTTATTTTCTTTCTATAATGTTTTGGATAGAAATTTCAATTTTATTTTAAGAGAGTAATATTTTTTGAATTTACTGAAAGATAATTTTTGAATTTTGTTTTGTCTAATTAATTAAGGGATTAAAATTCTATTTCTGTAATGTTCTGAGATTTTGAAATGATATTTCAAAGGGGGAAGGCGGAATGCCGGCGCCAATAAGTCAGCAGACGCTCCGCCTTCTAATTTTGTAGCGCCACCAAGTGACTAAATGTTATAACCCTTGAGTGTGTGTTGGTGTTTCATTTATATGTGATTGTGTTTTCAAATAAATAAATGAACTATCATGGGTTCAAAATAAACACGATATTTATATAAAAAGAAATATGCATGTGCATGTGTATATATATATGCAGATATATATGCGTATAACTAGATTAATATGTATCCGATTTGACCTGGAGAAAATCATCAATCAAAACCCTATTTAATTATTATTCATTTGCCCTCATGTTTATATTAATTCTAAATATATAATTTTGGCAGAAAACAAAAATTCGAAAGATGCCATTTGCAGAAACCGAAAAAAAAAAAAAAGAATCAATTTAATCAAGAAAAATAGTAATAATAAATTCTCAGTTTTTGGAATGTTATAGCATTTATCCACACGTTAGTTGATTACTATCATTCATAAAGTTATGTTTTTGCGTTATCCGACTCATATAAACTTCTTCAGGCGGATTTCATTCAATATTCATCAAATATCTAAAAAAGTTGTGGAAATGTCAATATTAAATTAATTATCGTGTATTTTGCACTTTAAGCTATCGTATTCTATAACGGATAAGGCTAAACACAGCTCCAAAAATATGTTATTGTATATAGAAAATCCAAATTTCTGGGATTCACAAAAATTACGTGGTCGAACTTTCAGACATATGCGATATCTTTTCTCAGAATGTTTCTTACAGTAAAAAGTGAAAAAAACTATATTGAATTTCACACTCAAATGAAATCTGCCCTAAAGATTTCCTTGTCAAGTCCTCTGCAAAAATCAATTACATCTTTATTTCTTCCCTCCTCATAGCTTTCTCTTTCAAATAATTTCTTACTTCAGCTGGTGTATTGCCGGTTCACATGTCATTTTTATCGCAAGATCTGGATGAAAATTGCAATACCTGTTCCTAGTGCTGATCACGTAGCTACTATAGAGTGAAGTTAAACTAGATGACCTTAAAGCTTTCACCGTTAGTTCTTTTCAGTTAGTGACGTCACAGTTATGGGATAAAAGTAACTGCCAGGGCTTGATTAAGGCAGGGCCATACAGGGTAGTTGGCCCTGGCCCTCACAACAGAGGGGTGCCTTCAAATCGAATAGAACGTTATTTTTATATTTCGTTCTTTAAAGAACTTATTTTAAACAAAATATCAGTACCGTGAAAAGTCCGTCAGTTTTATGTTAATTTCTTCATTTATCTATCATATAAGCAAAAAAAAAAAAAAAAAGAAAGAAAAAAAAAAAAAGAAAACTGTATTAGCCGGTGTCTTGGCGTAGAGGTAGCGTATCTTCTCCGTGATCTGGGAGTCCCGGGTTCGGGTATGGTTGTTCTGTGTTCTATCTGTGAGATGTATGAATGAGCCCCCCTGTAAAAAGGGGTCGTGCAGGCTAATGTGTGTTTCATCTTCATTTGAATAAGAAGTCAGACTTCTGCCCTCTTAGTGCTTAGGGGTCTTTACCCTCAGAAGCTACTGCACCCCCCCCTTTCCGTGGAAACACGGACACGACCTCATCAGAAATCTACATTTCGTAAATCCATGGTTTTCTACGGTGGAATTAATCCTATTGGAGGTGGAGGGAGGGTGACTTTACAGATATTTTATGTTCTAGTAAATTTTTTTTATTATATATCTATAATGAGGTGAAAAATTTAAATACCTCCATGCATTCTGGTTGTTCATTGCTGAAGTTGAGAAGCTTCTTTGGGGCCCCCATTAGGATAAGTCAGGCCCTATTAAAATCTTATGGAATCCAACACCTAACACCGTTTTAAGATGAGAGAGTTTCGATTTTTGATAGAAATAATTTTTTTGATATTATAGATGCGTGTCAAACGTAATACAGCATTCTTTTACCCTGGGCCAAATTTTTGAATTAGTGATGCGTTGGCAATTTCATAATTTCGAGGGGGGGGGAAGTATCATGATTTCTTATTGCAGTAGGAAGTATTTTGGGGCCTTTGTGAGGTGAATTAAGGTATCCGACTACGCTCTCAGGTAAATTTTTGAAAAAATGAGTTTTTTAAAAACTATTTAGGTTTTTTTAGACGTATTATCAATTATAAACACTATAAGTACAAAAAATTATTTGAAAATGTGAAATATTTTAAGAAATAGGAAAATTTGTGGTAAATTTTAATGAAATTTAATCGAAACGGTTAATATTTTGCACAAAATTGTAACGTAGCAATCCTATTTTTCTTTGTACACTAGTTATAGAATATAATGAGCCAATATCTAAGAGATATTTTGAGATGCAAAGGAGTTCTGGTAAAAATATACGTATATATGCATTTTTTTTCCATAAATTCACAACTTAATTTTTCTATAAACACCTTTAATTGAAAAAGTATTTCACCAACAATAAAAATTTTGGTTCATTCCATTGCCCATACTATTTAAATCACACGCAGAAATTTTTATGTAAATACCTCTATTACTTTTTGAGATATCATGTCAATGGTGGAGAATTTTTATGAAAATTAAGGTTTTGAAAAAATTAAAGTAAAGACAAATTTTAGCTGAAAAATATGTGACCCTGGATGAGAGGTCAGATTTTCCTTTTCTTAGAAAAGATAAGCTGTTTTGGAAAGAGAAAAGTTTGAACTATAAGAAATAACAATAAAAAAAATTCGCCTAATGTTGTTGAAAATCAGTGTTTTTAACGTAGTCGAATATCTTAACCTTATGCTATATTTAGCTTTTATAATGGTTTTGTAAAAGCCATATTAAAGTCAACGATAACTTTATAGCCACTACTCTTATCCACACTTATTCTTTTCAAATACTATTATATGCCACTTTAAATCTTTTTACTTTGTTTTATATGAAATATGGAAAAAGAAGGCTTTACATACATATTATATAACTTTTTATGTGAACGTTATATTTTATTCGCTTTATGTTTAATGGATAGTGAGTCCCCTGCCCCATACCATTCTCCCATTGGGGGAGGGACAAAACAATGAGGATGAGAAACTTCCGGCATGGTGGGTGGTTCTCGCTATCCTAGTGGGTAGATAAAAAGGAGGGAAGTCGACTACCATCCATCGATGATGGAACTTATTTCTTAGCGGAAGGATTGTACCGAGACTGGTGATGACCCTAAGGACTCAACCGCAGTTCCATCTAGTGTTGCAATCATTCAGGTTTTTCCGTAGGGCCTTTAGACGGGTCAGAGTAACAGGTTATAAGTGATGCATGACATTTGAGGTTTGTTCAAGATATTTAATGAAAATTATTATTATGTGGTTGAAAGTATTTATGGTGGTGGTAGGTCTAATGCCACTTGGTCATACCAAGCACGAATTAGAGCTGCACTTTCGAATTAAGGCAGAAGTGTGCGCCTTTCGTTGTTAACGAGCAGCGTTAAGGTGAAAGGACAACTTTGCTCGAACACACACGCCACAACCCTTTTTAAGGGGCGGTCGAACTCATTCATCCATCCGCAAGTCAGAATTTAGATCCAAATCAGAGACCGACTCATCCCTGATTCAATACCCTTAGAGGTATAATTGGTTATGGGAACTTGGAGGACTTTGCAGGCACGACGTATTTAACGTGTTCCAATTGCCATTAGTAACACAGCGAAAGTATTTATATTTATTTTACTTGACAATGAAATGATGACAAAAAAGTAAAAGTAAAGCTTTAATTGATATTAACAGCAATTGAATTTAAAACAATATTAATTGTTAATTCTACTCTTAGACATCGTTTGTTGCAACAATACGTATAGACTTTCAATTTGTTTATCTTTTTCAAGTATGGAAAATGTTTTGTCTCTCGACTAGCATTCGTCTGAATACCCAAGCGTTAATTCATGGAAAAATTTTGCATCCAGCATTGAATGGATGGCCAGTAGAGTCTTAAACCTTTCAATTTGTAACTCACGAATATCACACACAGTATCGAACTGCTTAGAGTTTGGCAAAGTCTCTTAGTATGTATCAAAAGAAATGTGAACACAAGTTTTTGTTGAATATTTATGTTTCAAATCTCTCCGAAAAGGCATTTTTATAATTATGTTATGATAGTTATAATTATGTTTTATTATGCTGTCAGAACATGCTATTGTTTTCGCCTGAGGTTTTTGGAGACTCAAAATATGAAGGAACAAATTGTTGAAGCCTGAAAATGAGTAGGCAACAAATTGGCAGTGTATCTTGGAGTCTTATCTTTGGCGGCTTATCTATTTTTTTTTGAGTCGCTTTTTACAGTATAGCTTTTGAAATAACTATCGTCTGCTAATACAGTTTTATTTTGGAATCAGCTTTCATAGACTTTCATCAACTTTCATTTTTTTAGTTTTTCCATTACCTCTCGTCTGCAATCTAGTTTTATTCTGGAGTCGACTTTTACTGTATAACTTTTGGATTATCTTTTGTCTGTTGTTTCAAATTGTCCTGTTGTATTTCCGTTGGAAATCACAGAGTTATTGCCTAACTCGGGCAACTTAAAAAAAAATAAACCAAGCAAGTTAAAATATTGTCTATGTAATCGATAGATTGTTGGTTCAAGGATGATTTCAAATTAAAATAGGGTTATTAGAAAATAATGAAAATGATAATAATCACCAACTCAAGTTACAGCTTGATTTCCAAATTATACATACATACATACATCAGTTTAAACTGATTTGAAACAATCACATGTTTATGAGAATATGCATGCATCAATATTTAATATATATATATATATATAAAGAGAGAGAGAGAGTGAGAGTAAGAGACGCCGATACAGAAGTCACGTGATTCTTTCAAACCGCCGCAAACTGGTTAATGACTTAAATTAATGAAGACAAATAATAATAACTTACTAATAATAAAATAATGTTCTCACATGATAACTTGAAATTTGCGATAGAGATTTCATTTTCTAAGTTTCATTCATTATTTTAGACTTTATTTCTATTGCTGAATATAATAAATCAAAAAATTTTCAGCCAAACTATTTCAGCATAAAAACGCTTTAAAAACTGGAATCGCTTATGGTATCGCTATTGTTCTCAGTATAAATTTTATTCGGGGAGGAGAAAGGCTAACATCTGTTTCAGAGAATATGCGAGAAAGTTTCGTGGGGATGACTGCTATTGATTTTTATAGTCAGCTGATTAATTCAGAAGTCAATAGTTCTGGTAAACTGTCATTTTAAAGTGTGGAAATAACTTTTTTATGTACAGGCTGCTGAAAATAACTCTCTTGAAGATGATTCGGAAACAATTTTATACATTTTTCCCGAATCATCCGAATTATTACATTTCCACTGGTCATTCATTCAAAATTCTAAAGCTAATAATATCCAAATAATTACACATTATTATAATATTATTTCCGAATATATACATTTATTTGTTATAATAAATGCCGTGTGCCAAGCATATTTAGTAGAATTATTATAATTGCCCAAATATTCAAATTTGAAATTTCAACAAATCTACATATTTCTGAAATAACAATGCAAAATAACTTTAGATTGTATGGAAAGCTCCAAATTTATAGAAATGTTCATATATTTTTTTCATTTTAATTAAAAATAATATTTTTATATTCACTATTATTAATAACATAATATGATATCATGTTGTAGATTTATATCATATCATCATTATTTTCCGCATATGTAATCTCACCTTTTTGGCCTAAATTGGAGCGATGGTAAACCGAATAGAAGTTGGATAAATACTCGCTTTCCCCTTACCCGTATTGATAAAAACATTATTTTAATATCAAAACTTGTCTGTATTCACATTTTTTTTACTTATAAATAAAGATCAATGTTTTGTTTGTTATGTACTGTGATGGACGTTTCGAATTTTATTACAGAAAGATTTAATCAAAAATAAAAATATTATGAGGATTTAAGATGAATTACCTTTAATTACAGAAAGGGTAAATAAAAATAAAAATATTGTGAGGCTTTAAGATAGATTAAATTCAATTACAAAAACAGATAATAAAAAATAAAAATAATGTGAAGTTTGAAGATAAATTAAATTAAGAAAATTGATTAATAATAACAAGGAATTACATCAAAATATCTTATTTGAACTTTTGAAAAAAATTACTCTTCATTTTACTATGGATTTTAATTAGACTGAATAGAATCAATCTAGATGATTGAGAGCATAATGCATTTCATTAATCCCACCATGAAAACTATGTAAAAGCTGAAGATAAAAAATGATCGCAAAAGGTAAATTAAATAAGCAAACGATACTTAAAACAAGAACTACAAAAGCAGAAGTCCGAATATTTTTTTTAAAAAAAGAATTCCCGTCTTGGTTTATCTCATACATATTGTGACAATCCAAGTGTGACATTTCAAATGGCATGTCATCACAAGCGGCTTAGCACAGTAAACCCGTGACATAAGAGCCGAGAAAGTGACAGTATTCCATAGAATTGCGGAAGAGGCGAATGAAAAGAAGACTGTTAAGAGAAATTGATTCGCATTTGATTGCCCAACATGATCGTGACACAGATTTTGTTGAATTCTTTTCTTTTTCTCTCTTTCCCCTATTTTTTGAAGTTCATTTCTTCGAGATTAATGCTGAGCGGCATTTAATGGAAAGCAGTTTCACGGTCAGATGGCGGAAGGATACATTACAGGCTTTATAGATATATTTGGCGGGAGAAATAAGTAAGCTCTTTGTATTGGTGGTTTCGGATTATTTATTAAAAAGAAGAAAAATAAATGTTTATGTTTTTTTTCCTTAAATCTTTTCCTTCCTTTTTTTTTATTTTGCTGTATTATGACCAATTGGCAAGTTATTAGTGTTTAGAACAACACAATTGAAATCATCAAAATTGTTTATTCTTTATGTTCGTTTTTTTTTATTCCGTGAAAAATAAAATGATTAATTATGACAGACGATAAAATTTAAAACAGCATGATGGAAAATCAAAGCATTTTCCAATTATTATTTATTAACATTTCCAATTATTATAAATTATTTTCCAATTATTAATCCTTTTTTCCCTTTTTATTTTTATTCCACTATATTACGGCAAATGACAAATAAAAACACATTGAGAACACAATTGAAATCTGTAAAGTTTATTTTTTAATCCAGTATTTTTTTAAGAAAAATAAAACAATTAACATTGACAGACGATATAATTTGAACTTGGAAGCCGAATAATCAATATATTTTTCAATTGTTTAAAAGAACAAAAATTAAAAAATAAAGTTTAACAAAGAACAAAATTTATAACGTACATTATTTGGTTATAACAATGGCTCATGGGTTTCAGTGCATTTTTAAGAAAATATTGATCTATGACAATGAGCGATTCATTCTTTAATTTCTATACTCGATAGTAATAAATCTAATTTCCTTTTTGATACCTTTTAACGGGTCCTGAGAGTTATTTTCAGTAATGGTAAAAAATTTGTTTAAATATGGCATGAAATTATTTGTAAATATTGCGAATTTTACAATAAATAATTGGTATTTCTTTTCCGAAAATTCAAATAATTAATGAATAATTGTTGACTGTTTTATATGTAGATGAAAAACTTGTGCAACTATTCAGCTAGAAAATGTATTATTTCTATTCGTTCAGAATTTGTGGATTCACTCTCGCCCAAAAGCGAATTTCACATTTATTAAGTTATAATAATTGTTCTATTTAATAGTAAGTTTGATAAAAATTTACAATAAAAAATGTTTGCAATACTCAGATTTTAGATATTTTTATTTATTTTCAGGATTAAGTTAACAAATCTATGAAATAATCCTTAACATAATAAAGATGTTTTCATATGCGATTTGGCTCTCTTCAGACTAAATCATTTGACCTATAGCTACGATATTTAGCACTCTAAAGTATGGTAAAGTATGTGGAGTTACTTTTCTGAACTTTTATAAGACTTTTATTTAATTAAAATTGAAGCGAAATTATTTTTTTCCTCAATAACATGCGCAAATATATACAGTCCAAAACGAATTGAATCCTTTTAATATATATATAGTATATATATATATATGTGTGTGTGTGTTTGTGTGTGCGTGCGTAAGAGAAAGAGAAAAATGAAATAAATATGATTCATCTGGAAAAATAAAGGGCAAAATTTTTTTTGTTTATGAATTTTTAAAATATTTATATTATTAATTCAATTTTATCTATGTCTGCTCTGTAGATTGTAAATGTATATGCCGAATTTTATCCATCTAGTTATCTTTGTAGTTAACATGTATTCAAACTGCAGGACAGATCGACTTCCTCTAAACAAATTTTACTCAAAATTTGACAGAAATCTGCACATTCAGTATAAAGGCCTCTCGAAATTTGATCCATCTCGCACAAAGCATTTTTGAGTTATCTTTATCTCAAAAAAAGACAGACGGACTTTTTTACAAAAGGCTTATTTTTAGAACTCAATGAAGTCTAAACTGTGTAGATTCATCAAAATCTGGAATTCGAAATTTTTGACTATTACTATATTTTCTCTAACTACGTATATAAGAAATCAGAATAAATAATAAATAATTCAATCAATATAATAACAAAATAATAAATAATTCAATTAATATAATAATAAAATAACAAATAATTCTATTAATGTAATAATAAATAATTCAATCAATAAAATAATAAATAATTCAATTAATATAATAATAAAATAATTCAATTATTTAACTATGCCGATATACAACATTAATATACTATCCAATTTTA
This sequence comes from Argiope trifasciata, assembly GCA_026543055.1. Lineage (NCBI taxonomy): Eukaryota > Metazoa > Arthropoda > Arachnida > Araneae > Araneidae > Argiope > Argiope trifasciata. The sequence continues at coordinate 2,115 of JAPMOQ010006593.1, read as the reverse complement.
GAAGATTTATCAGTATGAAAAAATTGTGTGAAAACTGTTTTGTGGCGTAAAATCTCATGTTGGCGTGGTTATCTTTACTTCTTGCGTTTCATTTTTTTTTCTTAACTATACATTTATAAGGGATTTTTTGTTTAAATAAATTACTTAAACTTATTTATTGTTCCTAGTTCTTGGCTTTTATTTATTTATATACATTTTGAATGTTATATTTTTATTTTGCAGCCGCTAATAACAAACTTCTCTTCAGTGAGACTGAATTCCAGGTGTGTGTTTTTTTCCATGTGAGTGTGTTTTCCTTCCCCCCCCTCTAATTAACCATTCTATGGAAGAATACTCCATGGGAGTGGGGGGGGGGGACGTATTCACTGAACCGAACAAGGTTGAGGATGAGGAGCTTCTGACCAGGTGTCTGGTTCTCGCCATTCTTGTAGTCTACAAGAAGGTGGGGATCTGAATCAACCCATCCATGATTGGATTGGATTGTGTGGTTTAGTGGTGCAAGAGCCATAGTTGGCCATACTGCGACAGACATATGGTTAAAATATAAAATACTTGTCTTGTATCAAAGTATGTAAAAGTAGAAACTGTTTGATAAAATTACATCGTAAAGTCACTCGACATTAAAAACGAGAGGTAAGAAATGACAACAAAAGGAAGTATTAAATAAGATGGTAAAATCCAATTGCTTTTAAAAATTCAAAAAGATTTTTGTGGGGAGGTTCTCCCACAAGCATTTGCAAGCCCACAGTTGAAACATTAAAAAATCGCAAACGATGCTGAGTAAAATCAGCCTAACCCATCCATGAAGGGACGTACTTCTTTATGGAAGTATCGCCGGTGATGACACTTAGGACTCAACCACAGTTACTGCCAGTGTTGATGTTGCGGTGATTTAGTCATTCAAATTTTTCCTTCCGGTAAAGTTTTGTAGTCAGTTTGTGTTTCTATTCAATTATCATAGCATCAAATCATATCTTTTATGGTTCTTGAAGAAATCAATCTTTAAATTTTAAATTAAAATCTAATACTTATGTGCTCCCGATTTGGGATGGATTATTTTTTTTGTCGTGTTCGTGTTTCCACGGAAAGGGGGTGCAGTAGCTTCTGAGGGTAAAGACCCCTAATCACCCAGAGGGCAGAAGTCTGACTTGTAGCTCAAATGAAGATTACACACACATTCGCTTGCACAATCCCTTTTTACATGGGGGTACACACATTCGCTTGCACAATCTCTTTTTACATGGGGGTACACTCACACGCCTCACAGACAGAACACAGAGTAACAACCATGCCCGAACCGGGACTCGAACCCGGGACGCCCAGATCACGGGGAAAACATGCTACCCCTGTGCCATGACGCCGGCGATGGTTATTTGAAAGCAATTATACAACTGGGAACTGACTTTAAAATAACTTTACAATTAGGATCTCAATCTTTCATGGTTCTTAAAGAAAGCAATCAATTTTTAAATTAAAATCTAATTCTTATATGCTCCCAGTTTGGGACGGATTATTTGAAAGCAATTACACAATTGAGAACTAACTTTCGAAATCAGATATAGTGATAAAGCTGCTCTCGTGGCAGCAAAATTTATAACCTCACACAAATAATTAATTCATCATAAGCTACTTCCTGTTGAAAGAATTGCAACTGGCCCCATTACTTCGCTAAATTACATAAATTTATGCATTGCTTTCTGGCCAAGATTTTCTGTTCTTAAATCACAATTGGTTCCTGTCAACAAAACAGAGTCTGTTTATGAGAAGAAATACAAATACAAACTTCTAAATACGTCATTCGTTTACGATTCTTCTTTTGTTTTGTGTTCGGTTCGTTGAACCTTTTCGGTCGTTCAAAACAATGATCCAATGTTATTTTAGGGCTATTAACGAAAAGACGTCAGTATTAATGAATGATTGGAAAGCAGATTAATGTCGTTTTTCGAATTCGAATTTAAACTAGTTTTAGTCATAAATGGTCTTGAAAGCTCGAATCAGTTGTTCTAACAGTCAATAATTTCCTTTGGTATTTTGAGAGAAAATAAGATTGAACGCTGGAATCAGTTGTTCTAACAGTTAATAATTTCTTTTAGTATTTTGAGAGAAAAAAAAAAT
>JAPMOQ010006583.1:0-15165 GCA_026543055.1 Argiope trifasciata | reverse complement strand
TATATATATATATATATATATATATATATATATTAAATTTCAGTTGTGCCTATAATGCATAGTAGAAATAATCAAGTTATTTTTATTTAATACACAATAAACTATCTCTAAAGCTAACATATAGAAAAAAAAATATTGTTTATTATTTTAATAAAATTGGTTTTCTGAATTTGAATGCTGAACTCAATATTCAAAAATAAGAGCACCTAATAATAAAGTTATGTACTTTTAAATAACAGAACATAAAAGAAGGCTTCGTAAGCAGCAGTTAGCTATTTATTCATTTTAAATTTAAATTAACTATTTCGGTGGTTATCCCTATATTTCCTAATTGAAAATTTTTAACTCTAAATTCTTATGTCTTGAAATTAACACTTGACATGCTGTCATCATTTTTTTTGTAAAAAAAAATTATTTGCAATACATAATTTAGTAGGAAATATCAATAAAATTTTAATCTATATGAGCAAACAATTATAAAATCTGAATTAAATTTAGGAATAGAGCAACGAAATTTTTCAAGATGTTAAATTATGATTTTCAAAATTTGATTCATTATTTTCATAAATATTCACAAATATAAATCACTTAATTTAACTTAAATATAATTCATTTTTATATTTTTGCTATAGTAATTCTTCGAACATAACATAAATTAAAATGTTCAATGTAAATTTTTATATCATTATTATTCATTGTTAGAATATATCACTGAATCTATAAATGAAATAGTACATTCATTATTTTCCAAGTTCATCTCTATTCAAATTGCAGAAACAATTTAAATATTTATCTTCCCTGTATATGGGATTAAATGATATTTGTAAACATCATTTAAAGTTTATTCACGTCCAATAATAATTAATAAACGTTCTAATTCAAATATGTACTGAGATTTATGTAATCATTTTTATACAAGGTTTGCCATTAATTCTGGTATGATAAACTCGGTATTTTAGTTAAGGTTTATTCATACTAATTTTCATTCAAAGCGTGTAAACAATTTTATATTTATCTTTCATAAATTTTCCAACTTAAAAGTATTCATGATATACTTTCAGTAATGAAACGCATTCAATTTTAAATTGGAAAGTTGTAAATAAATTTTAAGCTTAGTTAATATGGAATTTTTATTAAAATTTATAGTTATTTTTATCATGTTCACTCGACAAAGATCAAAAAATTTATTTTCGTTTGGAAAAATGGATACTAATTTCAATATTTAATGCGATGTTAAATGGAATTTACTTTGCTAATTTGTTTCGATAACAAATCATAAATAAGAATGTTTCCCTCAAGATTGAATTAAAATATTTTTCAAAAGTTTCGCCATTATAATTCACATACATGAGAAAAATCTTAAAAATGAATATATATTTTTGAAATAATTTTATTGGATTTAACGCAGTTTACAATAACCAAATATTAAATTAAAACTAAAACAATTTTATTTTAATTTTTAAAAATAAATTTTCATATATTTAAATATATTTTTAAGCCAAACATATAAATTTTTGATTTTAAATAAAGTTTACATGAAATAAAATTTAAATCAGATTTATAAAAAATATAAAAGGATATTTTAAGAGGCATTCAAATGGAAACAAGACAGATGAAAATAAAGTAAATAAATTGATTTTTATTTTTAAAGTAATTTTCCTAATTATGAATAAATTTATTTTAATATAAGACAAGTTGGCCACTGCATTCTTGGAAAAAAATTAATGTTATCTTCGGAATTATTATAGTAGCAAGATGTTTACCTATTCTTCAGAAAATTGCTTCTGGATTTATACTTTCAGTTACAAAGCTTTAATAAATATGAGGGGCATTATTGTGAATGTAAGTTCACTTGAACCTTTTCTTCGGAGCTTCAAAACTATTGAAATGGCAAGAAAAGGTATCTGGACTGTACGGAGTATGAGTAAGGGATTTTCTTGTAGTATTTATTTTACTCAAACTTATACAGATGTGACATGTTTATTTGTAATTCATAGCAGACATTTTTGTGTGAGCTATACTCTTTTACACTTTTTTCTGCAGCCAAGAAGTACATTACAGCACATTGTCCCCCTTCCTTGTCTCCATAATGCCCACACGACTCACTGGCTTAATTTAAAGCACTTCTTTCAGACAAATGTCTTCGCAGTAAACATTTACTCCATGCCACCCGGATTCCCAATAGAAGATATTTTTAATAATGAACATTCCTTTATTACTAACTTTTGCGATGTCTTCATTATATAATCTGTGTCGTTTTCATTTCATGTCCCTTATACCAATTAATTCTTTAATTAATGAGAGCGTTCGGGTTTAGGTATTTCAGAATACTAGAATACCTTATTTTTTTCTCCAAAAATAAGACCATTTTTTCAAAAAATCCAAAGTAAATGTTCTGAAAGGGCTAATAAACATAAGAGAAACTTTCATAACTGATTGGTGGAATGGAGGTAATGTCTCGGGTTCGGAACCGGTGAATTGCAGGTTCGAGGACCGATTCCACTGAAGAACAGCCTTGTAAGTAGGTCTGGTGCACGTTAAATCTATCGGGGCCAAATGTTCTCCCACCGGTGTGGCGTGGAAGTTTGGAGAGGGGGTGCCAGCTCAGGTGGCATCCTCGTCTTATGATAGCGGTTAAAAATACGAGGTTCGATCCAAAATAGCTTAGTTTTTCTTCAAAACCGGGAGTTAATATAACTAAACTCGTAATTGATCGTTTATACGCAAGCATAGGCTCAGCTATCCTTTTTAAAAAATCTCTCCCCCCCAAAAAAAGCCCCATTTAAATTATAGTTTCTGATGGAAAATGCGCTTGCAAAGCTGTCAATAATATTTATTGAAAAGAAGGAGGAAGGATATTTTCCAGCCGTAGTTTCGTTGAATGGGCATTTGAGGATTTTTACGATTTATAAATTTAAAATCCCTTGGAATAAGGCATTAAAATTTTGTGCTTATCCACTTTATGATCCTTTATACTTAAACAAGATTTAAATAATTCTATATTTTTTAACAACCAAAAGAGTAAAAATCACAATGGTCAAATTTTAAAATAGTTAAGCAAATACTCTTATTTGTTTTTCAGAAGCTTTATTAAAAAAAAATTTCAATTCGTATACTTAGACAATGCTATATCAAAGACTTTAAAGACAGTGATAAATAAGCAGATAGTAAAATAAATAAGCAGAAAAGAATTTATTTTAAATTAAATATGCTATAAAAAGCTCCTAAGCAGAATAAATAATAAAAATTTAACTGAACATACAATGTGATTTATAAGAGAATCATAATTATAAAAAATTAAAAATGCCCATTAATTTGTTTTTTCTCGTAATTAACTGTATTGATGAAATAATTTTATATTTCAATGAAATAAATTTCGTTTCATATTGAAAAACTAAATTTTAATCATAATTCAAATCATATTCACCTGAAACTTTTCTTTAAATTTTATTAAATATTAAATTGAATTATTTTGTTTACGTTAAAACATCAACAGTTGTTTTGTACTTTTAAAATAATATAATGAAAATTTCGTATAATTATGCTAGATAATGGGTCTCATTTTACCATTAATGTGGTAATAAACGTCTTTTATTCGAGCATTTCCTTTTAAAATAATGCTATAAGCATTACAATTACAAAGAAAAAAATCACTTGTCAAATACAGCTTTTTGGGCTGTAAACTTCTTATTCACAAAAGGATAAGTTATGAGCGAAACCAGACGGTTATAAGGAATCTCTAATTCATGCTTTGAATAAAAAGGTTCTAATTTCCTAACAGTCGTTTAGTACTAATAACCTGAGACTCATAATTTAATGAGGACCAAAAGTATTCAAAAGAGACTTACAGGTTCATTAATTAGATTGAATTTCTAATTTAATATTATTCTAGGTTTCGCCTAAGGATGAGAATCTGCAATTTTGTTTTCTAATATGAGAAGTAAACGAAAGAAATTATTAATAATTGTATTTTCACAAAAATTGTAAACTTTCATATGATATGACCAATACTCGCTTAAGGGATTCTTATGATTATATTATGTTTTTTTATTTAAGATTATGTTCTTGAATTCCCTACATTTTGAAACTTCCAGGCCCGGATAGCCTGGTTGTAAGGCTTTGGATTCGCATCCCTTTGGTTGTGAATCCGAACCTCGCCAGTAGAAGGCTTTACGTGTGGTGGTGGCTGGCCCTAAATCTGTAGTGATCACAAAGTCCTCCATGTCAGGGGTAATACTACTAGGGGTACTGGATCAGAAGTGATCCTTCTCTGGTTCAGGTCTAATTTGCGATCTGTGGATGAATGAAGTCCGTGCCATAAAAAGGTTCGGGACACGTGTGTAGCTGATTTGAATTCTTGGCTCTAAATGGCACTACTGAAGAAGGTTGATGCTAAAGTTCTAGCTTAAATTAGCCATAAGAGCCATTAAAGTCAACAACAACGCTTCTTAAATATGATAATATAATTTGGGAATTATGTGTCTTCTGTGAGTTTAAATGTTAATACAAAATGAAGTCACTAGTGATCTTACAGAAGTAAATATGCAGTACATTACATAAAGGAAAAGAAAATTTAACTGTTATGAAGGATTACAGATGCCAAAAAAAATTTGCAGAAACTTTCAAAAGAATTTCTGGTGGAAATAAGATAGTGAAAATCTCGAGTTCAATTTATATAAATGCCCCTGAGAACCAGTCTGAGGATCTGTTTTCCTCTGACAAATTTGGGATGTAAAAGGAACACATGGTCAACATTTTCCTCGCTTCTAATATTACAATCAGAGGAAAATGACGGAAACATATTTAAATTTGTACAAATAACTTTTAAATTAATCATGATCAGTGAAAAATTAGATTAATTTGTAATTAATATAGAAATGACGGCATGATAGTTTATTGTCAGTGGATATTTTTTTGTTAAGCTCCCTTTATTTGAAATGAGATAGTTTTAATTATAAGACTCAATAATTTTTTCTCTCGTATAGTCTTGAAATCAAGAATATATCTTTTTAAATAAAGGGAGAACAACAGAAAATTATGTATTTTTCAAATGAAGTCATTAAGAATTATTTTTTTACTTACAATCGGATGGACCTTAGAGAGATAGATCTTGTGACTTACTTTCGTCCAAAATTTGAAAAAAAAAATTACGAAATGCCATTAATCTTAATAAAAGCAGTTTTGACTTATTACGCTTCCAGATAGATTGACTTAATTTCGCAATGTGTTGAGGAACTTCAGCATCTCTAAAACGTTCACTTAAGAAATGTTTACTCTCTCATGCTTTAATACATATTATATAATTTTATACTTTACATAATCATTTCTTTTTCAACTGTAAGCCGACTTACTTTTTTATATTCCTGTTAAAAAATGTGCAAATTTCTTTAGCGACGTTTTTTTTATGACCTTATCAAAACAGCTTGCTGAAGCCTTTATCGAAAGTATTTCATGTTAGAAATAAAAAGTAAAAACAAAATGCTTCGTTCTTAACAGTAAAAACATATTTATTATAGGGTATCTAGCAGTTGTATAAAGATTACATTGTAATTGTTTTCTTTGCAACATAAAAATAAAAAGTTTAAATGCAGATAAAACGAAAAAAATCATGGATTGGTAACTTAAATTATATTTTTTGTTAGTTTTTAAAACAGGATTTCAAGCTTTTCTCAAGAAGGGGAGAGCAACGATTTTCCTGTCTCTCTGAGTTATCTCAGAGAGATAGCCTTAAACAGAAGGGAAATTAAGATAATTGTTGTTGAAAGAACGCTAATTATTATAGCTGTTCTTATTTAAAGGCTTAAGAATCTTGAAGAAACTAGGAGAACATGTAAAGGGGAAATAATGGTAGATATATTCTTCAAATAGAGTGGAAGGTTTCCCCCAAAAATATATTAATGGTAAGATTGAGGAATATGCATATGGACTAAACTTATGGTTACTTTATGGATGAAGTAACTGTTTATCCTTTTAAGAAATGTTAATTTAATTTGTATTTTTATAGAAACATAATTATATGGTTTATTTGATGTAATATTTTTTATAGTAGAACAACATAGGATAAAACAACTAACAAAAATAAAGATATTTTGTGTGAACTCGTTGTTATGTTATAAACGAACATTAATCTGTCATTCTGAATTCATTAATTTATCATTCGAACACTACTTCAGTGTCTCAATGTATAATGTCCGACAGCTTTAAGGAATTTATATACTTATAAAGTATTTAGAGCTTGCAAAATGTTTACAAGTTGATTAAGATCCTCAGAGGATGGAATTTTAAACAAATACATAATTTGATTTTTTATACTGACTCCATACAAAAAAAATCTCAATGTGTAAAATGTTCCACATTCTCTAATAAGGCCTTGTACAATATTTCAGAATTTTATCATGAAAATTCTCTAAGATATTTTAAAACAAAGTTTTTTACAATTTCAGAGCATATAAAGTGTAGCAGAAACACATGATAAGTAAATATAATATGCATCATATTTTTAGTTTTAAATACAAATTTTAAATTTTATGTTTTATGATAATTAATTAGAAATTTTATGTCATGAATTCCAGAGAATAACTTAAAAATAGCTCGGTTAATGAACTTGTAAAAAAAACCTGGTATAATCTTTCTTTTAAGTAACATTTCCTTATGTAATCATTCTTTTATGTAATATTTCATTTAAGCAATCTTTCCTTATGTAATCATTTCTTTAAGCAATGTTTCCAAATAAGTTATTTATTCTTCTCATTTTTAAAATTTTTGAAGCAATAAATAACAAAATTAATTTTTATTAATCCAATCATTATGTTCTTTGTTAATTTATGTATGAAACCTAAAAAACAGGCATCCAACATAATTTTTTCTCTTTGCTAACTCCTATCTAGGCATCGGGAAGTGGTTTAAATTAGCATTTATGTAGTTCTATACCTTTGAGACTTTTTGTGATAAAATGCTGAAATTTCTTTTTTTATCTTATTAGAGTATGGAGCAAATTTTACGTTTGGGGTATATATACAGGGTGTCCCAAAAAGATTGAAACGCGCTTTAATTCTTTAACCGTTAGAGATAAGAAGGGGATGTAATTTGAAAAAATGTTCAAAATAAGATAGGAAAGAAGATTACATTAAGAAAAAAAATCCACCTATGAATTTTAAAAAGTTACACTTTTTAAATTTTTATACAACCCCTCTATGCAAATTTGGTCAATTAGAAAGTTTTTCCTTTCCATCCTAGAAGACCATTAAAAAAACTGCATAATTGTATCTTTAAAATTTTTTGAATAATAACACAGAAAAAAAATTGACTTATGTCACTTTTCCATACTACTTGAAAGACTTTTTCGTCGGTGAAAATAGGGACCATATCCAAATTGATAATAGAAATTCTTCGATCAAAAAAAGATAATAAGCGTAAAAGAAATCCAAAATGTCATTTAAATAAAGTCCTTATTGATGGAATTAAACAGTTTTGACAACATAAGATTGTAAGAAGTGTAACATAAAAAAATAATAATAAATAAAACGAAAATACATTTAAAAACACACGAATCATAAAGCATTCTCAAAATGCTTTCCATCAACACCAATACATAATTGGGCTCTTCTAATAATGCTCCTGTAAATATTTTGGAGTTCTCCTCCTGTAATATTATTGCATGCATTAATTATCTTTTGTTTAAGGTAAGTTACATTCAGGGGGCGAGTATTATAAACTAGCGTTCGAAGCCGACCCCAAAAATAAAAATCGAGTGGAGTTAGATCAGGAGATCTGGGGGGGGGGACATTTTGTGTGTCCATTCAGACCAATCCACTATTTATTAAAGTTTTCGTTGAGCCAGTTTGTTACATTTATAGCCTTGTGTGCAGGCGCTCCGTCTTGTTGAAAATACATTTTTTTACTAATGACAATGGTGTCGTCTCCTAAGTATCTGTTACTATGCCATTTAAAATAAGTTGCAAATATTTTATAGCTGTAAGTGTTCCTTCATAAAACACTGGACCAATCAGTTTTCCGTTCCGCACCATACGCACACAGAAAACTTTCTCTGGTGATGTATTTCTTGCACAAAAAATGGTTTTGTATCATTCCAATAATGATCGTTGTGTGCATTTATGTGTCCTTTTTCCGTAAACAAACATTCATCAGTCCACATAATGTTCAAGCCAAAGTTTGAATCTGTGTCCTGTTGGATTAATAACCAATTGGAGAATGCTACACGTCGGTTAAAATCAGAGGGATGGAGTTCTTGAAGTCCATGAATACAAAATGGATGCCAATTGTGTTTTTCAAGTATTCTATGGATTGACGTCCTAGGTAATCCTGTAATTACACTTGCTTTTCGAATGCTTGATCGTAGGTTGGAAGAAAAATATGCAATAATATCAATTTCTTGGTCTTCGTTGTACAAGATATTTCTACCAGGGCCAGGTCTTGGATTAAATGAACCGGTAGTTCTCAATCTTCTCATCATCCGATAAACAAATGTACGTGAAATTTCAGGCAAATAGGGATATCGTCGTCCAAATTCCCGAGAAGTTTCTGCATTATTTCTATTGCAAATAGAATAAACCATTGCTAGTTCAAATAGTTCGTCATTTGTTAAAAGTGCCATAATGCAAAAATAGTTACAGTATTTTTACTTCGACAATATGAAACTCAATATCGCTGAATGATTTCTAAACTTTATTTTGATATGCACGAGGAAATCTTGGTTAAGTTGTACAGGAAAGAAATAATATTGGAACTAAAAAAGTTAATTGAAAAATAATCGTCTACATTTCTTTATGTAACTTAAAAATAAAATAAAAAAATTTTTTAATATACACGTATTAGAAGCGGCTAAATTCCAGTTAAATGAAAGGCAAAAATTGTCTGGCAATTAATTTGTTAGAATGTCAGTTTGATAAAAAATGTGATGAATTTGAAAACAATTAAAATTCTACCAGACTAATTTAATAGTGTTTTTCTTTTTTATAAATTTTGCTATAAAAATCTATCAAATGGCTTTTATTGATTTTCAACGAAATCTTATAAAATTTCTAATGTAAATTTAGAATACATCGCATAAAATTACTTGCCCCTGATAAGCTTAAAACAAAAGACAATTCTGTAACTGTATCTTGAATCTACCGTAAATACGCAAAAATGTGTTTTGTAAATAATATTAAAAAAATTTATGTGTTTATAATTTGTTGCAAATTTACATTTCCATTTTGGTATATGGTCACTAAAAACAGCGTTCAATTTTCAATTACGCATAACTCACTCAATTTTAAAGATAGAGTTATGCAGTTTTTTTTAATGGTCTTCTGGGATGGAAAGGAAAAACTTTCTAATTGACCAAATTTGCATAGAGGGGTTGTATAAAAATTTACAAAGTGTAACTTTTTAAAATTCATAGGTGGATTTTTTTTCTTAATGTAATCTTCTCTCCTACCTTATTTTGAACATTTTTTCAAATTACATCACCAACTTATCTCTAACGGTTAAAGAATTAAAGCGCGTTTCAATCTTTTTGGGACACCCTGTATATATACCCCAAACGTAAAATTTGCTCCATACTCTAATAAGATAAAAAAAGAAATTTCAGCATTTTATCACAAAAAGTCTCAAAGGTATAGAACTACATAAATGCTAATTTAAACCACTTCCCGATGCCTAGATAGGAGTTAGCAAAGAGAAAAAATTATGTTGGATGCCTGTTTTTTAGGTTTCATACATAAATTAACAAAGAACATAATGATTGGATTAATAAAAATTAATTTTGTTATTTATTGCTTCAAAAATTTTAAAAATGAGAAGAATAAATAACTTATTTGGAAACATTGCTTAAAGAAATGATTACATAAGGAAAGATTGCTTAAATGAAATATTACATAAAAGAATGATTACATAAGGAAATGTTACTTAAAAGAAAGATTATACCAGGTTTTTTTTACAAGTTCATTAACCGAGCTATTTTTAAGTTATTCTCTGGAATTCATGACATAAAATTTCTAATTAATTATCATAAAACATAAAATTTAAAATTTGTATTTAAAACTAAAAATATGATGCATATTATATTTACTTATCATGTGTTTCTGCTACACTTTATATGCTCTGAAATTGTAAAAAACTTTGTTTTAAAATATCTTAGAGAATTTTCATGATAAAATTCTGAAATATTGTACAAGGCCTTATTAGAGAATGTGGAACATTTTACACATTGAGATTTTTTTTGTATGGAGTCAGTATAAAAAATCAAATTATGTATTTGTTTAAAATTCCATCCTCTGAGGATCTTAATCAACTTGTAAACATTTTGCAAGCTCTAAATACTTTATAAGTATATAAATTCCTTAAAGCTGTCGGACATTATACATTGAGACACTGAAGTAGTGTTCGAATGATAAATTAATGAATTCAGAATGACAGATTAATGTTCGTTTATAACATAACAACGAGTTCACACAAAATATCTTTATTTTTGTTAGTTGTTTTATCCTATGTTGTTCTACTATAAAAAATATTACATCAAATAAACCATATAATTATGTTTCTATAAAAATACAAATTAAATTAACATTTCTTAAAAGGATAAACAGTTACTTCATCCATAAAGTAACCATAAGTTTAGTCCATATGCATATTCCTCAATCTTACCATTAATATATTTTTGGGGGAAACCTTCCACTCTATTTGAAGAATATATCTACCATTATTTCCCCTTTACATGTTCTCCTAGTTTCTTCAAGATTCTTAAGCCTTTAAATAAGAACAGCTATAATAATTAGCGTTCTTTCAACAACAATTATCTTAATTTCCCTTCTGTTTAAGGCTATCTCTCTGAGATAACTCAGAGAGACAGGAAAATCGTTGCTCTCCCCTTCTTGAGAAAAGCTTGAAATCCTGTTTTAAAAACTAACAAAAAATATAATTTAAGTTACCAATCCATGATTTTTTTCGTTTTATCTGCATTTAAACTTTTTATTTTTATGTTGCAAAGAAAACAATTACAATGTAATCTTTATACAACTGCTAGATACCCTATAATAAATATGTTTTTACTGTTAAGAACGAAGCATTTTGTTTTTACTTTTTATTTCTAACATGAAATACTTTCGATAAAGGCTTCAGCAAGCTGTTTTGATAAGGTCATAAAAAAAACGTCGCTAAAGAAATTTGCACATTTTTTAACAGGAATATAAAAAAGTAAGTCGGCTTACAGTTGAAAAAGAAATGATTATGTAAAGTATAAAATTATATAATATGTATTAAAGCATGAGAGAGTAAACATTTCTTAAGTGAACGTTTTAGAGATGCTGAAGTTCCTCAACACATTGCGAAATTAAGTCAATCTATCTGGAAGCGTAATAAGTCAAAACTGCTTTTATTAAGATTAATGGCATTTCGTAATTTTTTTTTTCAAATTTTGGACGAAAGTAAGTCACAAGATCTATCTCTCTAAGGTCCATCCGATTGTAAGTAAAAAAATAATTCTTAATGACTTCATTTGAAAAATACATAATTTTCTGTTGTTCTCCCTTTATTTAAAAAGATATATTCTTGATTTCAAGACTATACGAGAGAAAAAATTATTGAGTCTTATAATTAAAACTATCTCATTTCAAATAAAGGGAGCTTAACAAAAAAATATCCACTGACAATAAACTATCATGCCGTCATTTCTATATTAATTACAAATTAATCTAATTTTTCACTGATCATGATTAATTTAAAAGTTATTTGTACAAATTTAAATATGTTTCCGTCATTTTCCTCTGATTGTAATATTAGAAGCGAGGAAAATGTTGACCATGTGTTCCTTTTACATCCCAAATTTGTCAGAGGAAAACAGATCCTCAGACTGGTTCTCAGGGGCATTTATATAAATTGAACTCGAGATTTTCACTATCTTATTTCCACCAGAAATTCTTTTGAAAGTTTCTGCAAATTTTTTTTGGCATCTGTAATCCTTCATAACAGTTAAATTTTCTTTTCCTTTATGTAATGTACTGCATATTTACTTCTGTAAGATCACTAGTGACTTCATTTTGTATTAACATTTAAACTCACAGAAGACACATAATTCCCAAATTATATTATCATATTTAAGAAGCGTTGTTGTTGACTTTAATGGCTCTTATGGCTAATTTAAGCTAGAACTTTAGCATCAACCTTCTTCAGTAGTGCCATTTAGAGCCAAGAATTCAAATCAGCTACACACGTGTCCCGAACCTTTTTATGGCACGGACTTCATTCATCCACAGATCGCAAATTAGACCTGAACCAGAGAAGGATCACTTCTGATCCAGTACCCCTAGTAGTATTACCCCTGACATGGAGGACTTTGTGATCACTACAGATTTAGGGCCAGCCACCACCACACGTAAAGCCTTCTACTGGCGAGGTTCGGATTCACAACCAAAGGGATGCGAATCCAAAGCCTTACAACCAGGCTATCCGGGCCTGGAAGTTTCAAAATGTAGGGAATTCAAGAACATAATCTTAAATAAAAAAACATAATATAATCATAAGAATCCCTTAAGCGAGTATTGGTCATATCATATGAAAGTTTACAATTTTTGTGAAAATACAATTATTAATAATTTCTTTCGTTTACTTCTCATATTAGAAAACAAAATTGCAGATTCTCATCCTTAGGCGAAACCTAGAATAATATTAAATTAGAAATTCAATCTAATTAATGAACCTGTAAGTCTCTTTTGAATACTTTTGGTCCTCATTAAATTATGAGTCTCAGGTTATTAGTACTAAACGACTGTTAGGAAATTAGAACCTTTTTATTCAAAGCATGAATTAGAGATTCCTTATAACCGTCTGGTTTCGCTCATAACTTATCCTTTTGTGAATAAGAAGTTTACAGCCCAAAAAGCTGTATTTGACAAGTGATTTTTTTCTTTGTAATTGTAATGCTTATAGCATTATTTTAAAAGGAAATGCTCGAATAAAAGACGTTTATTACCACATTAATGGTAAAATGAGACCCATTATCTAGCATAATTATACGAAATTTTCATTATATTATTTTAAAAGTACAAAACAACTGTTGATGTTTTAACGTAAACAAAATAATTCAATTTAATATTTAATAAAATTTAAAGAAAAGTTTCAGGTGAATATGATTTGAATTATGATTAAAATTTAGTTTTTCAATATGAAACGAAATTTATTTCATTGAAATATAAAATTATTTCATCAATACAGTTAATTACGAGAAAAAACAAATTAATGGGCATTTTTAATTTTTTATAATTATGATTCTCTTATAAATCACATTGTATGTTCAGTTAAATTTTTATTATTTATTCTGCTTAGGAGCTTTTTATAGCATATTTAATTTAAAATAAATTCTTTTCTGCTTATTTATTTTACTATCTGCTTATTTATCACTGTCTTTAAAGTCTTTGATATAGCATTGTCTAAGTATACGAATTGAAATTTTTTTTTAATAAAGCTTCTGAAAAACAAATAAGAGTATTTGCTTAACTATTTTAAAATTTGACCATTGTGATTTTTACTCTTTTGGTTGTTAAAAAATATAGAATTATTTAAATCTTGTTTAAGTATAAAGGATCATAAAGTGGATAAGCACAAAATTTTAATGCCTTATTCCAAGGGATTTTAAATTTATAAATCGTAAAAATCCTCAAATGCCCATTCAACGAAACTACGGCTGGAAAATATCCTTCCTCCTTCTTTTCAATAAATATTATTGACAGCTTTGCAAGCGCATTTTCCATCAGAAACTATAATTTAAATGGGGCTTTTTTTGGGGGGGAGAGATTTTTTAAAAAGGATAGCTGAGCCTATGCTTGCGTATAAACGATCAATTACGAGTTTAGTTATATTAACTCCCGGTTTTGAAGAAAAACTAAGCTATTTTGGATCGAACCTCGTATTTTTAACCGCTATCATAAGACGAGGATGCCACCTGAGCTGGCACCCCCTCTCCAAACTTCCACGCCACACCGGTGGGAGAACATTTGGCCCCGATAGATTTAACGTGCACCAGACCTACTTACAAGGCTGTTCTTCAGTGGAATCGGTCCTCGAACCTGCAATTCACCGGTTCCGAACCCGAGACATTACCTCCATTCCACCAATCAGTTATGAAAGTTTCTCTTATGTTTATTAGCCCTTTCAGAACATTTACTTTGGATTTTTTGAAAAAATGGTCTTATTTTTGGAGAAAAAAATAAGGTATTCTAGTATTCTGAAATACCTAAACCCGAACGCTCTCATTAATTAAAGAATTAATTGGTATAAGGGACATGAAATGAAAACGACACAGATTATATAATGAAGACATCGCAAAAGTTAGTAATAAAGGAATGTTCATTATTAAAAATATCTTCTATTGGGAATCCGGGTGGCATGGAGTAAATGTTTACTGCGAAGACATTTGTCTGAAAGAAGTGCTTTAAATTAAGCCAGTGAGTCGTGTGGGCATTATGGAGACAAGGAAGGGGGACAATGTGCTGTAATGTACTTCTTGGCTGCAGAAAAAAGTGTAAAAGAGTATAGCTCACACAAAAATGTCTGCTATGAATTACAAATAAACATGTCACATCTGTATAAGTTTGAGTAAAATAAATACTACAAGAAAATCCCTTACTCATACTCCGTACAGTCCAGATACCTTTTCTTGCCATTTCAATAGTTTTGAAGCTCCGAAGAAAAGGTTCAAGTGAACTTACATTCACAATAATGCCCCTCATATTTATTAAAGCTTTGTAACTGAAAGTATAAATCCAGAAGCAATTTTCTGAAGAATAGGTAAACATCTTGCTACTATAATAATTCCGAAGATAACATTAATTTTTTTCCAAGAATGCAGTGGCCAACTTGTCTTATATTAAAATAAATTTATTCATAATTAGGAAAATTACTTTAAAAATAAAAATCAATTTATTTACTTTATTTTCATCTGTCTTGTTTCCATTTGAATGCCTCTTAAAATATCCTTTTATATTTTTTATAAATCTGATTTAAATTTTATTTCATGTAAACTTTATTTAAAATCAAAAATTTATATGTTTGGCTTAAAAATATATTTAAATATATGAAAATTTATTTTTAAAAATTAAAATAAAATTGTTTTAGTTTTAATTTAATATTTGGTTATTGTAAACTGCGTTAAATCCAATAAAATTATTT
>JAPMOQ010006582.1:125659-143511 GCA_026543055.1 Argiope trifasciata | reverse complement strand
ACCCACATACACACCGAAAGGGAACGACAAACCACACACACACACACACCGAAATGGAACGACAAGCCATATACACACCGAAAGGGAAAGACAAGAAACACACACACCGAAAGGTAACGATAAGCCACACACACTGAAAGAGAACGACAAGCCACACACACACCGAAAGGGAACGACAAGCGATAATTATGTAAAGCGATAATTTAATTTGTTTTAAATTTCTTTCTGTGATGCACATACATGCCCTCAAAACTTCCCTCACGTCCAAAATTATGGTCACAAAATTATTTTTCAAATCAATTCTAAATGGCTACCAATAAAATTTAAATAAATCATATTTTATATAGTGTGAAAGACCTGTAACATAGTAAAATTTGATGTGGGAAAAAATTTTTAGCATTACTTTTAGAGGAATTACTGAAATTAGACCTTTTAGGCATCTGATATTTTTGACTGCAGTTTTGTGGATATTGCATAAAAACAAAAAATTTAACCTCTTTCCATTGAGGATGATCATCTATCTCACAATCATTTAGACGATTCCTTGAGATAGAGAGCCATTGGCAGGCTTGAAGCTGGGCAGTCTCAGTGGAGGTGGCTCGATGATTACAAGTGGATTCGAAAGTGGTCTCCAGGTTGTGGCATCAATTTCAAACAAATGGTACGGTAACCAGGAAGGTCGGCCAAGGCCACCGCAGATTAACTATTTGTAAACAGAATCGGTATTTGGCATTAAGCGCACGACGGCATCAGCTGACAACGGCCCTTCAACTTGCTCATGACCTGCGTCTGCATCTGGAATAAGAATTTCTAGATAAATAGTTCATAGACATCTTGCAGATAGCCCTTTATGCTCGGCGACTAGTTGAGTCGTCCCTTCGACTGCATTTAACAAAAAAGCCCGTTTTTTGTGGTGCCGAACACTCAGTCTTGTTCACAGCAATAAGGGAGACGTGTTCTTTTTAGTGATGAGTCGCGATTTACCACACAGAGTGACACTCGTCCAATCTTCATATGTAGAGAACGAGGAGTGCGTTATTATCCCTCCTACGTAAAAGAAACCGATAGTTTAGTGTCAGAGGAGTTCTTGTCTGAGGTGGCATAATGTTGGGCAGTCGTGCACCACTGCATGTCTTCGCATCATTAGTCATTGTGTATTGTCATTGCATATCACTATAGGGATGAGATCCTTTAAAGCTATGTAAGGTTGTTCCGGGGTAGTTTTGGGCCAGACTTCATGTTTATGTACGATAACACACGTCCACACAGTGGCTAAATCATTGATGATTTTCTTGAAGAAGAGGATATTCGACGTATGGATTGGCACTCGAGGTTTCCGATATCGATCCTAATGAACATATTTGGATTGGTTACAGAAGAATCATCGCACAGCTTAACCCCTTTTTCTAATGTTCTCCAACAGTTAAAAGTCGCGCTTTTGGAAGAATTGGCTTTGCTGCCCCAAGCATTTATTGATGCCCTCATAAACAGTATGAGAGCTCTTTGTGAAGCCTGTATAGCACAGTGGCCTTCTATATTAGACAGTCGTTTCCCGAGATAAATGCTTTATCTCTTATTCTTAATGCAACACTTTTTGATGTACCCTGTTTCTTAATACCCAATTCAAATCTTTTCCATGTTATTATGTTCTACCATCCATTTTAGTGTACCTCGGTGCCAAGTTTCCAAAAAGTGAATACTTTTTTATTTTTCCCAGATTTTATGTTTGTGAACTTAATTTTTTACGTGAGTATGTATTCGGACGAATTTCGAAGCTCATAGTCAGGTCACATATCCATTACAGGTAGCAGTCAACACATATTTAGGGCTCTTAATATACACACACACATTCATTTATTAATGAGTTATTATTATTTTCTAATAGTGATATTGATTTGTGCCCAAATCAAACGCTGGATTGGCATTTTCCTTTCTGAATTTAGGCTTTTAAAATCCCCAACGATTTTTCTTGTCCTCTTATTCTTGCTTGCCACCCCTAAATTTCTGATAAGCTGCACTGCTTCCGACAAACAGATCTCGATAAAAAAAATATAAATTGCATGTATTTCACTCTTTAAAATAAAATAAGCCTTTTCAATGATGATTGTATAGTTTCTGTAATTTTAGTGTAAGAGAAAATCAAACTAAAAAATTAATTTATGCAATTTTTCTCAATTGCCTTGCTTATTGATTGTTATTTATATAATATGGAAAAAAACTAATTAAAAATCTTAAAGTTATGTTTATTATGTAAATAAATTAAATTCACGGCCAAAAGAGGTAGATTTTATTTTCTTTTAAAGTTACAAATTTCTTCTGTTCTTTTCATGTGAGTTCTTCTTTGTTTGGTTATCGTTCAGGATTTATAAGTATTGTGGACTTTCAGTCGTGGTCTTTATCAGAAATATTTAATTGATAGTGAAGCGCCAAGGAGTTAAATATAACAAAATGAAAATAATTGCCTCTTTTTTAAATTCTGGAGTTGTAAATTGTATCTTTGGAGTTGAAATCTTGGTCAGAAACTTCGAATTCCAATAAAAAGTTAGCATTTTTCAAAAGATAGATAGGCATGTATGAAAGAAGATATCTTACAGACTTTCATTTTTAAAAAGTCATTTATTTTCATTTTCATGTCCAGGATATTTAAATATCATAAGTAGCAGGATGGCGATAAATAAAGATATTTTCTTCCTGCCGTTTTGTGTGAAATTATTTTTCTTTCAACTTTCCTTCAGGATTTGTGACCGTCACAGTTTTTTAATTGATGCTTTGCCGCCAACTTTTGTTTCTTGCAATGCATCGCCTCCTTATTTCATAAAAGTATTCCTACAAGCAATGGAAGATAATTGCATCCTATTTCGTTTTGTAAAACAATCTTTTGTACAACTTTCTGCCAAGTTTTTATGTATAGTTTTCTTTCAACAACATTTCTTTCGCGTTGTCCAATCGCTTCCTTTGGGGAGAAAAGTATTCATATGAAGTTAAAGAAAGGTAACTGTGTCCTAGACTTTTGATGTAAAAAGACTTTTCTTTCGTCCTTTCGAGGTATTTAGTTTTCCCAACAACGTTCCTTCTAGGTGCCCATGACTCCCTTTCAGGGAACAGCATTCAGATAAAGGCAAAGAAAAAAAATCTTGAATCTCGATTTTTTTAATCAGTTCCTTACAGTTTTTGTGATATCGTTATTTTTACAATTTAAACGCATTTCAGTAGTTTTTCATCCGAGTATATGAATTCATTTTGGTACAGATTGATAAAAAAGGGAAAATTCGTGATTTCTTTTTATGTAACTTCGAGTATCTTTCGATTCCCTACAAGTTTTAGCTTTTCGCCTAAAATCTTTTGAGGGCTCCGATGTTTCATTCCCTCATAAGGTGAATGCAGAGATATATGTTAACAAAGGCAGATGATTTCGAATGAAACGTGTATGTAAAAAATCCTTTTCTTTAATAATTTTTTCAGAACGTAATAATGTTGATGTTTTTTGATGTGAAACTAAGAAAAAAATACATGAAATGAATAAAAGGCAAGAATAGATAAAATATTTTCTACAAGAAAGTAATATCACGAAAAAATTAATGACCTTTTTTCATATACTACTTGATATTTGAAATTTTTTATTTTTACAGCTGGAATTTCATGAATTTTCTAAACTTGGATATTTCATAATTTTGGGCGTTTTCTGCGTGTTACGATGACAATATAGCATTTCAGTATTTTCTAAGATAAACACCTATTTAATTTATTCATCCAATTATCATTTTATACTGTATATGTGACACTATTTGGTAGCGAATCTGAGAAAGGAATATTTCTGAAAAGATGAGATTTCATAATTTAGCTTTCTCATATATTTGGTGTTTCAAATTTCTACAACTGTGTCATTTAATATTTTTTAAACTGCATTTATATTAAGTAAATAAATTATTTAAATTTTTTGGTATTTTTCTGTATTTGGCACCAACTGATAGAAAGTTTGAAAAGAAAATTGGTAATTTGTTTAATTTTTCCCTAGTATTTTTAATTCTGAAATAAAAAGTGTGAGTGTAAATAAACAAAAAATGAAATATCATTTTATTGTTCAATGATAAAAATTCGTTTTCGAGAACAATTTTACTAAACATCTATATCCCAATTATGTGCAGATTGTCAGACATTCGTAATTTTTTTCTAAAAAAAGGTTATTATTTTAAATGCCGTACAAACAATATATATATATATATATATATATATATGCGTTCCAACTCAGAAACCCAAATTCATTTCATTCCATTCACATTATACAAATGGGTGGTTTTAATACTGTTTTTAACAAATTTGATTCTTACATAAAATCTATTACCAATCCAAAATCCACGAAGGTTTGAGGTCAGTACCTCGGTGATTTAGCGAAGATTATCAGGTTCCACCAAATACCCTTATTTCAGGCATTTGATGTATCAGGGGGCTTCTGAGCGAGAGGCCATCCTCTCATGGGTCCAGGAAGCATTAAAGGCAGTATTAAAGGCCCTCATGAGCAGCACATCTTCCCGTGGTGAGGATAGTTATGAAAAAAGCAATATGCTGTTCCTTGGCACTGTGGTGTAGAAGAACGACTGGTTTCAATTCCAACTGGACGTATCTGTCTCTACTCGCTCCTCTGGCTTGCCAACTCCCAGGAATAAAGACGGGTTTCTAGTTCACTTTCATGCCAGTCGGTTCCAAAACTGACATCTCATAGGCTGATTGATCTGGGAGAAAGGTAACGAATAGGGACACCGCCCAGGCCTTCACTAATAGCTGCATTATTGGTAAATGTCGGGTGCACTTCAGTGCATGTGTTTCAAAGGGTTGACACTGTTTGACATTCGGTCGTTCCCTGTGTTTGGGGAGCTGTAAAATTTGGACTTGAACTGCCTCAGCTGTGGAATCCCTCACGGATCCGGGTCTTCCAGAGAATGAGGACTACGGATTTGTTGGTTTCAGATCAAAGGACCTCAAGAGGTATTCTTTATGAATGGAGTTTTCTTGCTGATTCTATCGAGCCCATGATGTCACTGGGTGTCGGTTCCACTCCACCAATCGGTTGCTGTTGTTGTTGTTGTTTAGTGGGTTTTATTGGCGCAAGAGCCATATCTTGACCAATCGGTTGCGATGGGCCCTCTTTCATGCTGTGTAAAGACCTAGTTGTTGGCCTGTCACGGTTGTTCCTGTTCTATTTGTAATATTTGACAGGCATATTTCATTCTTTAAACATCCATCTTCATAGAAATTATTCTCCAGTTGAAGTTGTTGATAGTTAGCTGACACTTTATAGTAGAAATTATAATCCATCCTTTTTTTAGCATAATACAGAAGGCAGTCTAAACCTTATCCGTCGATATATGACTATAATTTGTTGGCCGCCTTTAAATTCTGAATATGGATTTTAAATTTGATTAAAGACAAAAATACTTTATTATTCACCATTGTTATCCTTTCTGTCATGGTATGTAATTGTATAATATATATATATATATATATATATATATATATATATATATATATATATATATAGTGTAGTATCAAATATAGTCCTTAAAATATGAAAATATTGACGACTTCAATCTTATAAAATATATTAATAGAACATATTTGTTTCTGAAAAAACTTCTTGCTGTTGTGGCTGTGCTGTTGAAGAATAGAGGAATACAGTAACTAGTTGTCCGAGAAGTGAATTCTGAATTCTTGAGTAGCACTTAGTCCAGTGATTCTCAACCTGTGGGGCGCACCCCCTAGGGGGGCGCAAGCATATCCAAGAGAAAATGTTATTTAAAAAAATTGATTAAGTGACTGAAAGGAAAGAACACACACACATACAAAACAAAATATATTTCGACATATTTAGTAATTAACTTATTAAATTAAAACAACTTACTAAATTAAAAACAAATTTAATAATTATTAGTGACTTCCTTGGGCCTGCCTTGCATAGCAAAGGTTTTCGAAGGAGGTTTTAATATTAGAAATAGACACTCTCAGTTCTTTTTCTATATTTAGCTGAGATCTATATTTTGTCTTCAAAGAAGCCACAGCAGAAAATCCAGTTTCACAAAGGTAAGATGTTGAAAATGGTCGTAGAATGCGAAATGCCCTTGTTTTTGCAGAGTGCAGAAAACTCATCATCCACTCATGCCCAAAATTCAACGAGTGATTTATTACTAAATTGTCTTTTGGTTTCGTCGCTTGCTACGTTTATGTAGGTTTCTTCCTCTTCAATTGAGAGTACTTCGGGAGTATTTTGAAATGGATCCCTCAACTACTTGTAACTTGATATCAGTTTGTCTTCAGCAAGGAAGTACTTTTTAAAATTCTTTGCTAGCATTGCTAAATGATTTTCAATGGTTGCAAAAACAACTTTTACATATTGTTCTTCAGCCTTGTAAGTTTTAATACAGTCATTAAAACTTGAAAACATTGTTTTTTGCTTTAAATTTCTGCTCCACAATTCCAATTTCCTGCAAAAAGCATTAACTTTATCACTCGTATCTGATATATGTGTATTTGCTTTTTGCTGTTGAAGATTCAAGTTATTTAATTTCTCGAATATGTCGACCATGTAGTTCAATTTCATCACAAATAAACTATCGCGAAAATTCTCAGCTTCAAGTCTGTTTTCCTCTTTTAGGAAAATGGCGATTTCTTCTCTTAATTCATAAACACGGTGCAAAAATTTCCCTCGTGGTAACCATCTTGCCTCACAATAAAATAGTAACGCTGAATGTACTGCACCCATGTCTTTACAAAGTGCGGAAAAAATTCTTGACTTCAGGGATCTGATTTTTATATAATTTACTACGGTTACAACCGTAGTTAACACAATATTCAAACCAGGACTCATTTCTTTGGAAGCCAAAGCTTCTCTGTGGATCATGCAATGTGTCCAGACGCACTGTGGCGATTTTTGTTTCACAAGTGCTTGAATTCTTTGGAATCTTCCGGACATAGAACGAGCACCATCGCTGAATATTTCGACGCAATTTCTCCATTTTATGTTTGCCTCGTTCAGAAAATCCTTTAAGATAGCAAATAATGCTCATCGAGTTGTGAATGGAATGAAATGAATTTGGGTTTCTGAGTTGGAACGCATATATATATATATATATATATTGTTTGACTCATCGAGTGTTGTATTGAAAACTATTTGTCACGTAACTTCGACAAAAGCTGACACTCTACATCTTCAGCTATATCAGCAATTCGACGGACAACAGTATCATTTGAAAGAGGTATAGACTGCAATTGTTTTGCAAAAATTATCTCCAAACATAATTTCTACAATCTCAATTGTGGCTGGCAAAATAAGCTCTTCACCAATGGTGTGAAGCCTTTTACATCTGGCTATTTTATATGAAAATTTGTAAGAGGCATTAAAGCTTTTTCATTCGCAGACAAAATTTTTCTAAACAAGGATTTCTGCTTTTCATATGATTTTAATTTTAATTCGAAGAATTCTCTGGGTTTGTTTACGTACTCACGATGAATCGTTTCCAAATGTCGTTTAAGTTTATTAGGTTTCATGCTGTCTGCCGCCAAAATTTTTGAGTAAATGATACACAGGGGCCTTTCTTCTTCATTTACTTCAGTACTAGTGAACCCAAAATTTAAGAATTCTAGAGTATATTTTCTTGATTTTATTTTCGGAACCATGCTCGCCTGTGTACTTGTTGATGCTTGTCTATCGCCTAATACTCGCTTAAAAATGTATCCATGATTTTGCATAAGTCTGCTGCCGTGAATATTTAATACGGTAAATTGCAATTACACGAAAATATATATAATATGCACATTTCAAATAGATTTAATAGCGATAGAAGGATCGACTGGAATGAGATTGTCTGGAATTGAAATTGGCGTCATAGAACTTTCTAATTCTTCCTATGAGAAAACATCTTTTCACATCTGCGCACGCTTCTAACTTAACTTTTAAGCTGACCAGACAAATCTAAACTTCTCGCGAAACCGTGAGAATGCCCGACAAGGCGGGACGCAGGAGCAATAAAAAGGCATAGGAATCTTGTTTTTTCAATGCTGAGGATTGGTGTTGCAAAATGTCAATAAATTTCCTTTTTCTCGGTAATTTGTAAAGTTTAAAATTAAGGTTGTAGTGTAGGTTTGGCGCCAAAATACTCAAAATACATTATTATTGTACACATTTTATTGTATATGGTGGGGAGGGGTGGGGGCGATGAAAACTATGATTGAAAATTGGGCCGTGAAAACTAAAAGGTGGAGAAACACTGACTTAGTCCATTATTTTAAACGTAAAATCATATTCGTCCATGCATTAACACAAGATGTTCACTTCTATCAGGCTGAGAAAATTTATTTATTTACTACATGAAAGATCTTTAAGTATCAACTGTTACTCTTGCTTCTATAGGATGAATTGAAGAGCTATTGAGGAACAATTACATGTCATTTTTTTAAATCTCAAAAAATCAGCAGACCGGATTTCATTCATTGATATGTTAGTGAAATTTTTTTCTTTCTTTTTATTGAATTCTGAAAATTCGAATAATTGTCAACATCAGAAAAAATCTTTTGTTAAGTTCAAACTCTTTATATCTTTAAACGCTGATGAAAAAAAAAATCCAAACACTAGGAAGGAGCTGTGCTAGATAAACGAAATTTGGTAGGCGTGTTTATACATCAGAAAGATGACACCGATTCAAATTTCGAGCTACGCGCGTAAGTGTGGCGCTAGTAGCGACACTATGAACATGCAAATGAGGTTTGCTTTAAATAAGGTCTGTAAGGTTCGTGATCGCTATTTACAGTTGAGATTTGACGTAGTGGGTTAATGTTATTCAAGGTTGCCTCTGAGAAGACGAAGAAGCCATTATCAACAGCTCACTGAGTTTGAACGAGGTCGTGTTGTAGGGCTACGAGAAGGTGGGTTTTCTTTCCGCGATATTGATGAAAGACATGGCAGGAATGTATCCACTGTGCATGGTATTGGCGGCAGTGGTCAAGGGAAGGTACTGCCTCAAGAAGACCAGGTTCCGGGTCGCCACGTGGTATTACTGAGAGGGAAGACCGTCGTATTCGGCGTATGGCTGGGGCTAATCGTACTGCGTCTGCAGCTGAAATTCGAGCTGCAGTTGGCACCACAGTGACACAACGAACTGTTACAAATCGGTTGCTTCAAGGGCAGCTCCGAGCCAGACGCCCTGTACAGTGTATTCCACTGACTCCAATCTACTACCGTTTGCGACATGAGTGGTGTCAAGGTAGAGCTCATTGGAGGACGGAGTAGAGATCTGTTGGGTTTTCTGATGAAAGCCGGTTCTGCCTTGATCACAGTGATAGCCATTTGTTGGTTAGAAGGAGGCCAGGGAAACGCCTGCTAGTGACCTGTCTGCGGCCTAGACACACAGGGCCTACTCCTGGATAGGATAGGATGGAATAGTTGAGTTTTCTGGCACAAGAGCCAAATTTGGCCATGCTGCGACAAACATACGGTTAGAATGAAAAAACCCATATCTATATGAAAAAC
Organism: Argiope trifasciata; assembly: GCA_026543055.1. Taxonomy (NCBI): domain Eukaryota; kingdom Metazoa; phylum Arthropoda; class Arachnida; order Araneae; family Araneidae; genus Argiope; species Argiope trifasciata. The sequence continues at coordinate 133,994 of JAPMOQ010006582.1, read as the reverse complement.
TCTGCAAAATTAGAAGCTGGTTAAAAAAATTCAAGGCAATATCTCTTAAAATTTAACGATATTTAAAATATATTAACAGTATGAAACATTAAATAAGATGATAAAAGCCATTGCTTTTAAAAACTTAAAAAGATTTTTGTGGGTACGTTCTCCCACAAGTATTTGCAAATCCACAGTTGAAAGATTAAAAAATTGCAAACGATGCTGAGTAAAATCAGGGCATTCAATTAAAATGTGAAAAACCGTTAAAATCGTGTGACTGGAGAAACGTCGATCTGGAGCACTGAGGAGCTCGATCTCCTAATAAAAGATGTCAGTGCGTTAAACGAGTGTGACCAATGCGGAAGGGCCTACTCCTGGAGTTATGGTTTGGGGAGCAATTTCGTATGACGGCAGGAGCACTCTCGTGGTTATCCCACTCACCCTGACTGCAAATTTGTACGTCAGTCTAGTGATACAACCTGTTGTGCTGCCATTCATGAACAGCATTTAAGGGGGAGTTTCCAACAGGATAACGCTCGCCCTCATATCGCTGTTGTAACCCAACAAGCTCTATAGATTGTCGTCATGTTGCCTTGGCCTGCTAGATCACCATATCTTTCTCCAATCGAGCATGTATGGGACATCATTGGACGAAAACTCCAGCGTCATCTACAACCAGCATTAACCGTCCCTGCATTGACCGTCCAAGTGCAACAGGCATGGAACTCCATCCCACAAACTATATCCGACACCAGTACGACACAATGCATGCACGTTTGCATACTTGCATTCAAAATTCTGGCGGTTACACCGGTTACTAATTTACCAACATTCCCCATTTGAAACGGCTCTTCTTGCCAATGGCTCTACCTGTGATCTTGAAACTTTAATCAATTAAATATGTTACCTAGACAAATGTATTCCTAAAATTTCACTACTGTACAATAATTTTTTCTTGGTGTTGGGATTTTTTTCCCATCAGTGTATATAGCAGATGGTTGGTTTTAGCGTTTTATTATCTTTCTTCACTTGTCTTATTGTGTTATTATGATGAAAATGAATTTCCACCGATAAAACTCTATTCATCTTAATACTTAATCCTTTTATTATTTTTCATATAATTATAGAATTTTTTTTAGGGTTAATCATTCTTGAAATCAATTGAAATTAAAGTTAGGGTGTTTTTTTCCACTTGACTGTTAATTTGATCTTCAGCATATATTATTTTCAGCACAACTTCTTTTATTACTAGACGGTGAATAATTTTTTTCTCGATATTTCAAGAGCAGTTTTTCTTGATTTTTTTCCATGTATAAACATTAAAAACTTTCAAAATCTTTTATTGTTTATGGCTGGATCTTGATAGTTCAATGTCTCTTATTCGTCCAATTTTCAGTGGTTTCAATTTTTTTCTCATTAGAATTTCGAAATTATTTGATGTTTTATGGTCCTCATCTGAGTCGGACTCGAAATATCCTCTGTAAATGAAATAATATAATTAGTCTATTTGTTAAAGCACATTTTAATTGAATATCGCAATTTTTAATCGAAATATAATTTCTGAGAAGACATACGGACATACTAAAAAAACAGACAACAAGATGATAAGAGACTAATTTAACTTATTAAGGTTTGAATTTTTTCAAAATCTATCTCGGGAAATGGCATTCGAAAATTGATAGAAAATTATACTGTGTTTATATATTTTTTGTTGTAATAATTTTTCAATTAACTTGGAATATCTATATTACTTTTTAAAAGGAATCTTTCAAGGGTTTCTTCAATATAACAAAATAGCAAAAACTTCTGCTCAAAGCATCCATTTTTTCAGAAAGAAGCAATAATATGTTTACATGAATGTTTATAACTTAATTATAGTTTTTTTGAAAACAAATTTGAAATTTCGTTATTCACGTGTTTTCACGATAGGGTACTATAAAATTGATAAGAAATGAACGTATTATGCTATTTACTCTATTTTTTAATTCTAAATACCATTTTCATCAATAAACATAAATTTTCTTGTTTTAAATTGAAAAAGAAGTTAAATAATGTATATTTATAACGCACAGTAGAACGATACAAAACTTTTAAACAATGATACTCAAATATATTATTTTAATTACACTCAGTTGTGGATTTTAGAAATCGATTCCACAAAATAAATTTTCAGCAAGAGGTTCCACTTTTAACTAGTTAATTTATTAATTTCATCTACTCATTAATGAATTATTTTATATTTGATTTTTGGTTTTGGTAATTTTGAGAAAATGCGTGCTGTATTATTTATTTACGTTAGCTCGTGATCCGCATGATTATGATTTTGAGCCCTGATATTTTTTGATATTTCAAAAAGTGAATGAATATACTGAAACAAATAGGGAATTCACCAGAGGCACTTGATAAATATTATGACATGCAAAAAGTCAGTTTAATATTTTATTACTTTATAATTTGAAGTTTTCTTGCCGATTTATTACTTAGTATTCGTATATATTTCTTAATCTATATTTATATTACATTTCGAATATTTCTTAATCGATCTGCATGTACCTCCACACCTACACTTTTCAGACAGTTGCCCTAATTCTCGGCTTCGGAACTGGTGGGTTTCAGATCTGTGACCCGATCCCATTGAAGAATTCCAGTGTGTAAGGGGTAGGCAGGTAGGTAAGGTTTATTGGCACAAGAGCTCTTCGAGGCCATACTGCGCCAGTCATATGGTTTAAATTAAGAATACATTAATATGAACCCACCTGATGAATTATAAAATAATAAGAATTGAGAAAATTGGAAGAGATACACGAGGTGTGAAAATCAGTCAATAAAATTTTAAAATTTCTCAATCATAGAAGACCAATTTTTGAAACAATTAAATTTATGAGTTAATAAAACAATTCCAAAAATAAGCTCTAAAAGAGATTAAAAAGTTGAAAAGCAGCTAGATACAAGTAAAAAGGTTAATCGCTTTTAAAAATGTAAAAATATTTGGATGGTATTTTTCACCCACCAAGTCAGTTACACTTACGGATGATTTATTGAAAATGTTGACACGATAGGAATGGTACATAGAGCATTCAACCAAAATGTGCTTAATACCCAGATCAACGAGACAGGTCTGGCACATAGGTGCTCTTTCGCCAAATAGCAGATGTTTGTGAGCACAGCGTGTATGTCCTATACGGAGGCGTGTTAGCTTGACATCTAACGCACGTATATTGAGAGGTGACCACATTTCTATGGTCGGCATGACAGAGTGCAATTTATTGTGAGTCAATGAATCCTAAGTTTCTTGCCAAGTAAGCAAAAGCCGACCCGCCAACGATGTCTTGAGATCACAGTATGGGAGTTCTTGGTTTAGGAAAGAGGATGCAGATTGAGCTAATGAATCCGCCATCTCATTTCCAGGAATACCAACATGGCTTGGCACCCAGCAAAAAATGACATTAAAACCTTTCATTCTCAAAAGACTCTAAGTACATACAATTCTGTTAGCGATTGGATGCATCTTATTGTGGTAGTGAGAGAGGGTTTTTAATGCACTCATGCTATCGATATAAATAATAAAATTTCGGTGAGCCAGGGAGGAAATTTCCTGGAGAGCACAAAAAATGGCCACTAGCTCAGCTGTAAATACAGAACAGTAGTTGTGTATGCGATAGCTCAGAGCAGCAAATGGTAGAACAATGCCACAACCAACATGATCAACTGATTTGGAACCATCAGTGAATATTGGTGTAAATGAAGGATATTGACAGAGATGATAGTTAAATAACTGTTGAAACACCACTGGGGCTGTTGAAATTTTATCGAATCCTAAAAAGGAGTTCATAAATGAGAAATTTGGAATATACCAGGGTGGAAAGGGAAAGAAATCCTGCGATTTTATAGAAACATCAGCTATATTTAAATCATGGAGAATTTCTTTGATCCTCTCAATAAATGGGAGAATGTTAGAGGGCCGGGCGTTATAGAGTGTTCGAAGACCAACTTGTAAATTTGTTTGGGAAATAGGATGATCTGAGAGAGATTTTGTTCGAAAATAATAAAGAGCAAATAATTTCTTTCGTCTTAGATAAAGAGGAAGTTGATAACAAATAGCATACAGGCTCTCAACCGGGGAAGTCCGAAAAGCTCCTGTACAAATTCTTAAAGCCGAGTGGTGTATAGTATCCAGTTTGCTCAAAACGGAACGCCTTGCAGAACCATACACCATACATCCATAATCAACGCGTGATAAAATAATCGCTTCGTAGATTCGGAGTAACGATGTGCGATCCGCTACCCATGAGGTTCTTGAAAGTACTTTCAGAATATTCAATGCCCTCTCACACTTCTTCCGCAGATATAAGACATGAGGAAGGAAGGTGAGCCTTCGGTCGAAAATTATCCCTAAAAACTTAATTTCGTTCACTACTGGAATCGCAACATTTCGAATGTGGATTAAAAGATCCAAATGAAGACCCCGCTTTTTACAAAAGTGCACACATTTACTTTTTTCTGGAGAAATCGTGTGCCCGTTATTATCACGCCAGTCCATTAGCTTATTAACTGAAATTTGCAGTTGACGCTCAATTGAGCACATATTGCAGCCTTGACAGGAGATCTGGAGATCATCGACATATAAAGTGCTTTGGACAGATGAAGGTAACCAGTGTGTAAGGGGATCTTGTTTTCTTTAAATCCGTCGGGTCTAGCTACTTAGTCTACAAAATCGAACGTCCAGTTCCACCCACACATTTATAGTCACATAAACATTAAGTCACATGTTTGATGAAACAGAATATGAATGAAATGAATGAATGAAGGTAGCAGCATATTGTTTGATATATTATGTTGAATATCAAACAATATCCTTTTTGTAATTTTAACTGTATATAATAATACAGTATATTGTCTATTGTATGTTGGATTTTGTACCACAATGCGGTAATTCATTTAATCCCTACAAATCGTTCAATATTTGAAAAATATCTCTTACCTGGCAGCGGCCATTGCTATAGAATTATTTATAGCCTATTTCATTTGATCTTCGAAGCTATACTGAAATAATAAAACGATTCTTATATTAAAATTTTTTACAGCAATATTTTAAAAATATTCTGAGGTAAATAAAATTTCAAATACAAACATCGAGTTTGAACTATTATACAAAACATATAAATATCCAGTTTTATTCAAATTTATTCGTAGACTTAAGCATTGACTCGTGTATCTATTGTAATCTGCTGAGTAAAAAAAGGAAGTAAGGAATATTTTTTTAAAAAAATTCTTCGTTTATCATTTTGAATTTTAAGAAATCAAATTCAAATGACAAATATGACACGTACCTCATTTGCCACTAGGTGATTACTTGTATAATACTTGCTTCAGTTGCAAGTGAAAATACGTACATTTGATAATAAGTTGTTTCTGGAATTTTGACGTACTGATCGTTTCAGTATCCTAAGACGATCAATTTTCTGTGATTCTATCTTCCTAATGTGCGCTCATTTCCAGAATAAACTTTAATGTTAAATATAAACATGTCTTCCTTTCACCTTACCTATCAACACTATTTTGTTGGATCAAACCCATCCAAAAGCATGCGCCAAAGAGAGAAAGGTGTTAGAATCTGTTCTCAAACAATATTTTTTTTCATTTGACTTTGTATTACCACTAAAATTCTTTGACATAATAAAATTTGTATTTCCTGAAAACGGAATAGGGAATTTTTAATACCGTTTTATCTACTAGATTTTTCTTCTGTTATGAGTTATGGAACATTTAAAAGATTAAAATTATTTTTCTGGAAACACAATGAAAAATTTTAGGAATGAAAGAGAATATTTATACAAACAGAATTGCAGAGAAGGAGGGGGAGGTTAAGTATTTGTAAGAAATTGTATAATTAATTTAGCAACTTTGAATTTAAGCATTTCGTTGAATAGTAATTCGAATACTCACATCGCCGTCATAAATTGCTTCCTTATGGTTTTGGTTCAGTTTGGTTTCTATAGAATCAGATTCGCCAAAATAATTTAGGGCCTGCCATACGCATCCAACGTGCGTGTGAGTTTCACGTATTTTTTATGAGCAGTTACGAAGTGGTAACGTAATCCCTTTTTAGTTGCCCTTTTGAAACCACAATTTTTGCATTTGAATCGGCGAATCTGAAATAATTCACATAATTTTTATCCTTATGATTAGAACAATTACATTTTTTGTAAAAATATAATTTTTTCATTTATAGGTTTTTAAATTTTTTAAAACATTTAGTGATAATAAGAATACGCAAATAATTCCGATTTATTTCAAGAAATTTTCTCCGTGCTTCCTAAAAAGTAATGTTCAATGGCCATAGATGTAATTAATGCAACCAGGCGTTTTTCATCACCATTTTTAACATATGATACGAATGGAAAACCTCTAATGAGATGAGAAAGAATATAAAGACGTTTTTTTTTTATTTATAAGCTTGTTTTGTATGGAATTATGCCGTTAAAAATATAATGGGTTTTGTCCTTTTACTTAACGTTTATGTTTTACCAGGTGATAAAAGCTCATTTTTTCCCTCTGAAACATTATGTGTCTTTTCTAGTTAAATTTAATTTGTATTAAGTGTGAAATAAATTGTTGAAAAATATAATTAAATTATTTTTAAAAATTCAGTAAAAAAATTAATATATAGGTCAAAACATTAGAATTATTGGAAAGATGATGTTTTGAATTTTAATATGATGTAAAAATTAATTTTCTGCTAAAATAATTTTGGAAATCATAGCGGAAAATTGCCAAAATTTTGCTTAAATTTTATTTAAAATTCTTATCCCCCCAAAAAAAATTCTTCCCATCTGCAAATTCCCAACTTCCAAGGTATGCATGTGCAAAATTTGTAAACCTAATGAATGTACCTAATATTTAATAAGCCTAATGAATGTACCTAAATATTTAAGCGGTTTACAAAAATTACACAAAGCAAATCTTTACTAATAAAAAAGGCGAAAAAAATACGCTCTATAAAGCAGATTGCTGAATTTAAATCATCCAAATTCAGTCGCACATATTTTGGCAAGTGCAGTGTGACCTTTTGAGATTTCAGTCAGAATTTTAGTTTTAAAAAAATTGAATGAATGTGGTGATGATTCCACTACGACTTTCAAAAATATTACAATACTAAGATATTTTTTCATCATTTCATTAAATTCTTAAAATATCAGTTCAAAAACAGTCATTATATTTTTCGTATGTTTTTTTCCTTATATGAATAAAATATAAGTATATTTTGCTAAATACTTTTCATTGTGTAATAAAATTCGTATTATACATATTGTTGGAAAGGCAGGATATAATTTTAAACATATTTTTTTTAAGTTTTAGATAGTTTTTTCCCAGAATTAAACAATTTTGAGGATTTCTTACAGTCGTTTGCTTTATTTTCGATGTCAAATTTTTCTTCAATGCCAATGCATTTTTAAGATACTTTGCATCTAGTTATTATTGTTCTCTTTAAAAATTGCTCTCTTATTATAATGCATTGAATGAGCACGTGAATTTCAGATAATGAGATATAAATTAAAATATAAAACACATTTTCTATAGTACTCACAGTTTTTTGCTATCTTTATATTAAACTATAATATGTTCTATGAATACATTTATATTCAACTAGTAAATGGAATCATTCTGTATTTCAAATAAAAATTTATATCATACGTCAAAAAAGAAATCAGGAGCACCGATTGCTTACGTATAGATCTTTAAATATACGTTAAATACAGATCAAAACGTGGATAAAAAATTATCTGTAGTGGTTTCAACAAAATCAAGTTCAGCATGAAAAATTAATTTTTCTGTAAGCAGTTATCATGGTAAACCAGTCAATTGACAATACATCCTATACCACCAAATCATAAAAAATAGTATAGTGTTACTATTTACACAGTACTCATAAATTTACTATCAACCTACCTTTATTATATGCGATTGGACCATCCTTAACTGATCATATATTGTTGTGAGAGATCGTAACAAAATCCTAAAATCTGTAAAATAAACGTCAAGAATTCGCAGTGGTGTGTGGGGAAATAATCCAACAAGCTCAATAACATGCAAGGACGCTTATTCAACACGAATGCACGGGCAGCAAGCGCAGCCAAGCTTTCACAAGAACAGCACTGAAAATAAACAGCCACAGCAGCACAAGGAGCTCGGACAGAACTCTCCGAAATGACAGACTTCACTCAATTCACAATTATTCACGCCTCTGCAAATGACTGATATTCGAGTACTGCTTATTCACATAAGCAGTACTCGATTTCTGGTTCTCTACTGACTAGGGATGACGAATATTTTCAGAACGGTTATTACGTCA
>JAPMOQ010006582.1:9479-95659 GCA_026543055.1 Argiope trifasciata | reverse complement strand
GATTTAAAAGTAGGATAAAATTTTGAATTTGCAACTGCTCTACTGGTAGAGGGCTGCCGTCGATGGCGATCATCTATAAAATCTTCGTCAATAGATTCTTCAGGATCATAATCAATACAATCCTCGGATTCTGCTGTATCTTGAATATCAGGAAGCAAATTTTCTGTTAACATCGATTCTGACAAAGAGTTATACGAAGCTGTTGATTGCACTGTTTCTACTACATTAGTTTCACTCTTGGATCTAAGATGTGTATGAAAATCGACATTCTCTGGATTTGCTAAATTTCCATTAGAATGAATACTGGTATTCTGTTGGGCTTTTTACTTTTTCGGAAGTCGTGTTACATTGCATATCTTATCATCAGTCAATGTTGAAACAGATTTTTTAAGTGATACATAAGTAGCATTTGAATCTGTCTGTGTAAATTTTTCTATGGTGTCAATAGATTTTTTTTGTTGAACTATTTTTGAAAAGGATGGAACAGCTGTTGGCAGACATAATTTACGTGCTTCGGCGTATGTTATGTTTTTCATTACTTTCAATTTTTGAATTTCTTTTTCTAGTTTCCAAGTTGGGCAGATTTTTGAGCTGGATTCATGAGGTTGTGCACAATTCACACACTTCGGCTCTAGTTGACAATCAATAACAGAATGACCAACTGACGCACATCTAGCGCACACCATATTTCCTCGACAAGCAGTCCTCAAATGTCCAAAACGTTGGCACTTATAGCATCTTATTGGATTTGGTATGAATGCGCGGACACGACAATTTAAGTATCCAGCCTTTATTGACTTCGGTAATTGGGTTTTGTTGAAAGTTAAAATTATATGAATAGTTGGCTGAAAATCAGTACCTTTTCTTACAGTAATACGACGAACATGAATTACACCTTGATCAGAAAAACCGTCAAGGATATCAGAATCTGATGTATTCAATAAGTCAGGTTCAGATATTACTCCTCTAACAGAGTTCAAACTTTTATGAGGTGTAACAGAGATAGGAATGTCAAGCAAGATTTTTGCGTTAAGAAATGATTTTGTTTGAGATGGTGTCAAAGTTTCTATGAGGAAATCTCCAGATTTTAGTTTTTTAACAGATTTAGGTTTCCTCCAATTCTAGTAATCCCTTTATGTATAGCAAAAGGAGAAAACGAAAACAAATTTCTAGATTTATCAGTTGGACTTAAAATTAAATATCTTACATATTTACTTAAGCGGTCTATATTACAACTCTCCAATTCCATAACTTCCACACCAGAAATTTTTTCAAAAGATCCCATGCAAAGAAACAACTGTATTTCGGACCCCAACGGCACTGCCCACCACGGAGCCCAACGAGGGAAGGCAGTCACTGGCTCTGGAACAAGCAGCCTCAGCACTTACCTTGGTATTAGTTAAGGCCTATACGCTCAGAGTCATCTCCAGGAACTTTGACCACCCTTAACGCCAAGCCCCAGAGAATGACCCTTTCGCTTAATCCCTAGCAAACTAACCAATTGGTTAGGTTACCAGCCGAATTGATGCACCGGGGACCAGCAGTACACCACCCGTCCAATGGGTCGCCACGCACGGCCAACACGTGGGGTTTTTGGCTGTCCATGAGAAGCAAGAAGCAAACAGATCGGCAACAGCCTCCCATGGAGAGCTCCCTCGCCTGCCGTCGAGGGAAGGAAAAAAAACAGCAGACAGCAGAAGGCGTAGAGGAGCAGGAAATGAAAAGAAGAAAAGATCCCTGGGTACCTCGGGATTGGGACACCCGTACTCACCTAAAGAAGGTGAGCCCCTGAGGGGCAAAGGATGCCTCTGAGAAGACGAAGAAGCCATTATCAACAGCTCACTGAGTTTGAACGAGGTCGTGTTGTAGGGCTACGAGAAGGTGGGTTTTCTTTCCGCGATATTGCTGAAAGACATAGCAGGAATGTATCCACTGTGCATGAGTATTGGCGGCAGTGGTCAAGAGAAGGTACTGCCTCAAGAAGACCAGGTTCCGGGTGGCCACGTGGTACTACTGAGAGGGAAGACCGTCGTATTCGACGTATGGCTGTGGCTAATCGTACTGCGTCTGCAGCTGAAATTCGAGCTGCAGTTGGCACCACAGTGACACAACGAACTGTTACAAATCGGTTACTTCAAGGACAGCTCCGAGCCAGACGCCCTGTACAGTGTATTCCACTGACTCCAATCTACTACCGTTTGCGACATGAGTGGTGTCAAGGTAGAGCTCATTGGAGGACGGAGTAGAGATCTGTTGGGTTTTCTGATGAAAGCCGGTTCTGCTTTGGTCGCAGTGGTAGCCATTTGTTGGTTAGAAGGAGGCCAGGGGTACGCCTGCTAGTGACCTGTCTGCGGCCTAGACACACAGGGCCTACTCCTGGAGTTACGGTTTGGGGAGCAATTTCGTATGACAGCAGGAGCACTCTCGTGGTTATCCTACGCACCCTGACTGCAAATTTGTACGTCAGTCTAGTGATACAACCTGTTGTGCTGCCATTCATGAACAGCATTTAAGGGGGAGTTTCCAACAGGATAACGCTCGCCCTCATATCGCTGTTGTAACCCAACAAGCTCTATAGATTATCTTCATGTTGCCTTGGCCTGCTAGATCACCAGATCTTTCTCCAATCGAGCACGTATGGGACATCATTGGAAGAAAACTCCAGCGTCATCCACAACCAGCATTAACCGTCCCTGCATTGACCGTCCAAGTGCAACAGGCATAGAACTCCATCCCACAAACTATATCCGACACCTGTATGACACAATGCATGCACGTTTGCATGCTTGCATTCAAAATTCTCGCGGTCACACCGGTTATTAATGTACCAACATTTCACATTTGAAATGGCTCTTCTCGCCAATGGCTCTACCTGTGATCTTGAAACTTTAATCAATTAAATATGTTACCTAGACAAATGTATTCCTAAAATTTCATTACTGTACAATAATTTTTTCTTGGTGTTGGGATTTTTTTCCCATCTGTGTAGTATGTCTGAATAGCTAGTATGGAGAGGAAAAAATTCAATGAATTTTGAAAAGATAAAAGAACTTAAAAAATATGAATTTTCTGGTTACATCAAAGTGTTATTTAGTTACTTTTTCAGAGAATTTCTGAAAGAGAGCAGACTATAAAATATACAGAAACAAATATCAATAAAAAGGTTTGTAGCAAAATTTGGAAATAAAATATGATGAATAATCTGTTTAAATTTGAATATTTAAAAATGAATCTATTTTCAAGCTCGCAAGATTAAAATTTAAAATAAATATTTGCTTAATATTTTTTAAAATTTGAACACGTGAATATTTGAATATTGACAAAGAGAGATAAATTAAAATTAATTGACAATCTTTCATGTCATATCAAGTCAATTCTGGAAATCTTTTAAATATGTATGCACGTGAAGCTGTTCTTTACAAATAAAACATTTTTATTTCCTACTTGGGGGCTTTTTCATATTCCTGACATTTTTAACGTTCAATATGATCAGTATCGAGACGAACATTTGTTTGTTTCTTTGACCTGTGATAGGGGCGGCTGTGATAGTTTTTGAAATTCCTGAATGAAACCTCTAATTTTTTTCTTTCCACCACGAAACAACTGTATTCACAGCAAAATCATTTACTAAACCTTTTTTAGTAGATAGTTCCTCTCGAGGAATTTTTAAATTTCGATTGTTTTAATCCCGTTGAAAAAAGTTTCCTTTCTTTATTTCAAAAAAAAAAAAATCTATAATTTTCCTAACTTTTTACAACGATTTTTTTTAAAGATATGTTTTATAATCAAGTTAATATTTTGAATATAAAAAATACTCATTCTTAAAAAAATTATCCTGTGCTTTACACATTCTTATTTAAAGCGCAGAGAAAGACAATTAAAGCTTTAATTCCGAAGTCTGGTAAACAATCGCAGCGTCCCCTAGGTTATTTCACTTATAAGGGAACTAAATAAAAGCTCAAAATTCCATGAGGCTCCTAATCTATCTTTACAATATTTTTTAAGTATTTTTCTTAATCGAATAAGTATTTATAATATGTAAAGTGAACTTTTTAAATAATTTTTTAAAAACTTCCGAAAGGGAAAAGGAAATCTAATACTCATTTCGCAATTTGGTAAAGGACTGAAACTCTTTCTCAGTTGCTTTGCTTGAATAGAAATTCCAAGTCTGGAATTTTCGAAACGAAACCAATACTCATAACTTTTTTGTACAGCTTTATTTGATATATCTCGTGAAATAATTCCACAGTAACTTTCTTTTTATTACTAACATGATTATCTCTCACCCACAGACCAAAGATAGCAGCTCTATCTATTGGAAGTTGGGCAAACGGAACAGAATTTTACAACTTTCCAATACCACTCCTCATTGGTAGCAATAATATTATATATATAGACCAGAAAGATGCCGATGTTATTTTAGATATCCTTAAAACACAATTCTACATCAATGTATTCGTCCATTCACCTACAAACGGTACAGTTAAAAGAAAGTCAGATAGACAATTTTCCTAAAAAAAGGCTTAAGAGAAAATTGAATTATCAGCTCTTGCTTTTTAAAAATTATTTTCCTGTGGATTAGAATTCTTCCACAATTTGATATAATTTTTTATAGAAAAGAGTAAATGTAATTTGATTAATAAAAAAATTACTAATTCAATGGCTTATCCAAATTTCGTTACTACATGACAAACATGAATGATAACTTTAATTATCCTTATATTTAATCTTCTTAAATAAGAAAATGCTCCATGCAAAAAAAAGCTTCAGATGACAATTCAATAAGGGAAGTTATAAACAAAATTTGCTCAACTACTTTAACATATTAAAGACACATGTAACTTCCCTTATAGACATCATTATCATGACATTACGGAGAAAGATGATGTTAATGAGTTGGATTGACGAGGCGCCTAGCCCCGACAGGGGCTTATCCTCGGTAATGACAATTGAAGTAGACCCAGCGTTCAATATATTGCCGTGAAACTCTTCGTAAAGAGCGACAGATATGAGTTGTATGACAGCATAAGCGTGAATGAGTCGAGTCTGGTGGCAGCTGTAGAGATGGAGGAGTAGGTGAGGAGGGAGCCAATCAGAGAGGCCCTTCATCCAGGGAGTAGGTGGTTGGCTGCACAAGTTCACTGGGAGGTTTGGAGTCGTGGGAGATCAGGAGGCGTTTACTCGTTGTTAGGTGTAGAGGATTAATCGATAAGTGCGTTGAGAATGATTAACTTCTTCTTTTCAGGGTCTTTAGTTTCTCTTGCTAATTTAGCTGCTATTATTAATCCAGGAAAATCTTTCAGTATGGGTCTTTCAGGGCTTCAACTATATCTTTCATGTCGCAATGTTCTGGGTAACTACGGAGTTCTAAAGTTGGGTGATATCAAGGTTCTTGGTATTGCTTTTGCGGTATCGGGACTTGTCGTTGTGCTGGTCTGGGCTGGTTTTCCAAATTTCTCTGCTCTGGTTTCTTGGTTATTTCGGCGTAAGAGAGACGACCCTGTCTATATGTCAGTTTGGGGTATTTTCTACAACCTTTCCAGGCAGCTAGATGGCCTTCCTCATTACAATTTATGCATCTTGGGGCTTGTAATCTTTCCTTGATTTCGCACTCTCTCGTTTGGTGGGTAACTCCACACTTGATACATTTGGGAGTCATACGGCAATTTCTGGCGGAGTGGAAGAATCCCGAACAATTATAGCAAATAGTAGCAGTTGATTTCTTTCTGTAAGGTTCAATTTTGATTCTTAGGTGTAGTAGGCTATTTTCATTGAAGATGTTGTTGGATTTTGAATTTTTCTTGATATCTATAAGGAATATGGGTAGAGTGACTTCTCTCTGTAGTTTCTAAGTTGAGAGATCCTGAGAACAAAATTTCTTTCTTTAAGTGCTAGCATGATTTCTTCTTCGTCGGAGTTACCTGGTAGACCCTTGACTATTACATTTAATGGTCTGGTTTCTTCATTTTCGGAGAGGAAGTAGTCTTCACCTTCGTCGCCAAGGAATTTGATGATCTGTAGTCTTTGATCTTCTGTACAGGGCTGTATAGTGATGATGTTATTTACGAGCCTGTTGACTGATTCAGGGTAGTTTTTATGAAATTTTTGTAGGGTGATATTGTAGTTCTCGGTGAGTTTTAAATTGATGCATGGAGTTGTGTTGACATTAAAATTTTCTGCTTCACATAGGACATCAAATTCGTTTGTACTTCAAAATTATTAGAATAGTAGACTGGTTGTTTGAAATGATCATAGTTATTCCTTCTTTTGGTGTGGGTGATTTCTTCATCTCTCTTGGGGGAATCATCAAGATTTTTTCTTTTCGTCTTTGGGGTTTAATCATATTCCATTGGGGTGTCAGGTTACCGGACAATTAGGAACCTTACATGATCCAAGTACTTTGAAGAGTATCAGTATTTCGTCAATTTCAGCTTGGAGTGTTTTAATTTTTACTACAGTTTCAGAGTACACCCGAGTGTTTGTTTGGTTGTTCACTGCCATCTCAGTGAGAGTGTCGGTAAGTGCTCTGATTTTATACTCATTTTCATTTAGGTGCAGTTCCTTGTTTTGTAGGTGGTGACAGATGTCTTGCATATTATCAGTGTGGTATTGGCAGTCAGGAACAATGCAAGGTTTAAGACTATTCATTAATATCCGTTACATTTAATAGCTATGTCCGCTTTTTCGAGTGTGACCAAATCCTCCTTCGAGATATCTTTATCATCTGTGTACTTTCTATTAATACTTTCCTTGAGCATCTTAGCATCAAGAAACTTAGATTGAGAATTACCTAATTCATCGCACGCCTTTCTCAAAGCACTAATGCATTGGAAGAAAGCATTCTTGCTAGTAGCACTGGTACGACTTCTGCGAGAGCAATCATAACGTTCGTCTCCTTCCATGGCCGGAGACGGACTGAGTACCTGAGGAAAATGTTTGAGAAAGATGATGTTATTCAGTTGAACAATCCAGATATCGGATACGCGACAGGATAACATCATCCAATAAGATGGCGCGACAGTCTACGTAGATGGCGATGTAATATGAGCTGCCAAATTAGTATCTATGATAGTAATACATATCTCCTTCTCTATAATCGAAAGTATGACAACAGGCTCAAAACTCTCGCCCTAAGTTGTGGATTTACTGTAACTCCACTGTTAAATTCGGATTGGTATAAATGAATGTAGTAGATCAATCAGCTATTGATCATCTTCTTAGTTCCCTATGAAGTCAAACTGGTCCTAATAGTTTCCCTTCATCAAAAGTAATATCTGATAGCGGACATGCTATTGTATTTTCGAGGTTAAAAACAAAATGGACCCTTTTTATCAAAGAATGCAAAAGAGATGCTGTATGAATACAATCACAGATAATTTAACCCTTCTTAAACTTAAATGAAATTGTTGACGGAGCACCGAGCCCCTGATATTAGGGCATGATCCCCGGTAGATGACAAAATAATTATGAACCTGACAGTCAATATTTAACGTTACCGTCTTCAATGTGATCTGAAGATAAGCAGCGAAGAGTCGAGGTAGAAACTGTTATGTCTGGAGTAGTCGGAGGGAGCGGGTGAATCGTTGTCCAATCAGGAGGAGCAGAAGCTGGGAGTGTACCTGAGAGGGTTAATCAGAATGTAGTTACTGGAAGGTGGATGGATGGACTATAGATAGCTATTCCATCAATGCATTAAGAATAATTAGCTTCTTTTCTTCGGCGTCATTAGTTGTCTTGGCTAATTTTACGGTCTTCAGGAGCCCTGTGAATTCATTGCTTTTGATTTCCTTAAGAGCTTCGATAACATCTCTTATAAATTTCAGCAACTGTAACTTCTTCCAAGGGTGGGTTCCAGCTTGTTTCTTCCGGAGGGAGTTGATAATTTTTAAACTTGATCGTGGGTTTAGGAAGATTGATCTTGGATTCGAGAAAAGGTGTTCTGATAATTTTGGCATATGTGGGTCTTCCTGATCTGTAGATAAGTTTTGGGAAATTTCGTCAGCCTTTCCATGCTCTGGAGGTGTCCTCTTCATTGCAGTTAATGTTGACTGGGTCAGATATTATTTCTTTGATTTCGCATTCTCTTGTTGGGGTGGAGCCTCTACATTTTATTCATTCAGGGATCATCTTGCAGTTCCGTGCAGAGTGAGAAACTCCAGAACAATTGTAAGAAATTGTAGCTGCTGCTTCTTTCTGTAAAATTCAATTTTAGTTTTCAGATGGAACAGATTCTCATTGTAGATGTTTTGAGCGTTTGTTGATTTCTTGATTTCAATGAGGTTGGATGGATGGATAGTGGTATTTAATGGCGCAAAAGCCCTATTTGACCGTACTGTGCCAGTCATATGGTTTGTATTTGTCTGGGGTTTGGGGCGAAATAGCCATGACCAGTCACATGTTTAAAATATAAAAAGCATTTTTATGTAAAAATCTGTAAAATAAGAAACTGATTAATAAGATTTCAAATCCATGCACCCGAACATTTTAAGAAATTGGCAACAAGTAGGAATTTTAAATGAACTGATAAAAACCAATAGCCCTTAAAAACTTAAAAAGGTTTTTGTGTGGACGTTCCCCACCAGCATCTGCATGTCTGCTTTTGATGCATTGAAAAAACGAAAACGGTGACGATCAAAATTAGGACACTCAATTAAAAGATGAAAAACAGTTAAAATCGCTTGGCATCTACAGCAGAAAGGAGCTCTATCACCGAATAAAATATGTTTATGAATGAAACGAGTGTGACCAATGCGGAGTATTGACAATTTGACGTCCAACTCTGGCACTGGTAAACAAGGCCAGGATGAAATGGTAGGCTTTATGCTATGAAGTTTATTATTAATACTATTATTCCATGATTCCTGCCAGCGGGAATATAGACGATGTTGAAAAATATTTTTGGCATCACAGAGTGAGATGTTTCGCTGTAACAGCAAAGATGCACTCTTTGCTGCATTATCCGTCAGCTCATTACCAGCGATTCCAACATGACTCGGAATCCAGCAAAATATTATCCTATATTCCCTGTTTTTTAAAGTTCGTAGAAGGTCAAGGGTTTCCCCGGCAACCGGGTGAATCTGATTATTACAAGTGGAAAATATTTTCAATGACCTCATACTCTCAGTATAGATACAAAATTTACATTCAGAAGAAACTGAAATTTTTTGAAGAGCATATAAGATGGCTAATAATTCAGCAGACAAAACAGGAAGAGAAGAATCTAGATGGTAACTAAATGCAACGATGTCAAAAACAATACCACAACCAACGTGATCATCTGATTTCAAACCATCCGTAAATATTTTTAAGTAATCTGAATACTGACAACAATGAGAATTATATAGATTCTGGTAGATAATAGATGCAGAGTCCTGCTTCTCAAACCCAGAAAAGGGATTTAAAAAGTAAAACTGGGGAATATTCCAGGGAGGAAAGAAAAATGGATCGGTAATCTGGATTACCTTGTAATGAAGCTCATAATCACGAAGAGTCAGTTTAACTCTTTCGCAGAATGGAAGAACGTGAGAGAGACGAGCATTATAAAGTCTCCGGAGACTAACAGGAAATACTAATGAACACAAAGGATGCTTCGGAATCGACAGGGCTCGAAGATAATATTGGACAGATAATTTTTCCCGCCTTAGACTTAATGGCAGTTGATGGCACATAACATTCAGACTATTAACTGGGGAGGTGCGAAATGCTCCTAAGCTAATTCTCAAAGCAGAATGGTGTATAGTATCAAGCCTACGTAAGACCGTAGGACGAGCAGAGCCATACACCATGCTTCCATAATCAATACGGGATAAAATCATTGCTTGGTAAATTCTGAGCAAGGAAGTTCGATCAGCTCCCCAAGTGGTTCTGGAAAATACCTTGAGAATGTTTAATGCTCTGTCACACTTCTTCCGAAGATGTAGAACATGCGGAAGGAAGGTGAGTTTACGATCAAAATGTATCCCCAAAAACTTTATTTCGTTTACCACAAGAATGGTAGCATTACGAATCTGAATTTTGGGTTCTAAATGAATACTCCGTTTTCTACAAAAGTGGACGCATTTATTTTTTTCTGGTGAAATCGTATGTCCATTTTCATTACACCAATCTAGAAGTTTGTTTACAGCAACCTGCAGCTGCCGCTCAATCAAATGTATATTGTTCCCTTGGCAAGAGATCTGTAGATCATCCACGTATAATGTAGCTTGAATAGATGGAGGTAAAACATTAATTATTTGGCTAAAATGGACAGTAAAAAGAGTAACACTTAGAATTCTACCCTGTGGAACACCTTCAGTTTGAATAAAATTATTTGAATAAACATTTCCCATGCGAACTTTAAACGGTCGACAAGAAAAAAGGTTTTTTTAAAAAGATGGGTAAATTTCCTCTAAAACCAAAGTTAAAAAGTGTTGAGAGTATGCCGTGATGCCAGGTACGGTCGTATGCTTTCTCTACATCGAAAAAATAGACACCAGATGATTTCTTCTGACAAATGCATTGCGTATTTGTGTTTCCAGAAAGACGATATTGTCTGTAGTAGACCGGCCTTTACGGAAACCACTTTGCAACAAGGAGATACAACCTTGTTTTTCCAATTCAAAAGTCAGCCGAGAATTGACCATATGTTCTAAGGTTTTACAAAGGCAGCTCGTCAAAGCTATGGTTCGGTAGTTCAGAGGATTAGATGGTCCTTTGCCGGGTTTTAGAATTGGTATGACAATAGCTTCGCGCCATTTGGAAGGGAACTTCTGCTCAGTCCAAATTCTGTTAAATAACAACAACAGGTTGGAAAGGGAAGTGGTATTCAAATAATGGAGCATATTGTATGTAATGCCATCTGGTCCTGGGCTGGTATCATGAGATTTAGATAGTGCCTTTTCGAGTTCAAACATTTTAAATTCACAGTTATAGGAAAATATGCGGCCTTCATTAAAAGGCAAAGGCAATCTTTCCGCGAGATTCTTTATCGCCAGAAACTCAGCACTATACGAATCTAATGCAGAAACTTTTGCAAATGCTTGACCAAGTATATTGGCTACTTCAAATGGGGTGGAATGCATCGTATTTCCTGTATTTAAAACTGGAATAGAAGCTTCACTATAAATACCATTGGCAGCCTTTACTTTTTTCCACAACTGCTTACTAGAGGTAGATGATGTAATAGATGATACGAATTTAATCCAGGAATCTCTCTGAGCTTGACGGCGAACTCAACGAGCCAACGCCCTGGCTCTTTTAAAAGAAATGATATTTTCAGTTGATGGATACCTCCGAAAAATGTTCCATAATTTTTTCTGCATCTTGTGGCTGTCGCGACAGGCCTCATTCCACCACGGTCTGCGGAACTTCCTGGGACGTGGGGAAGTCTTTGGAATGGTTGCATTTGCGGCGGTTAATATGGTGTCAAGAACAAGTTGAGTTGCTTCCGTGATGTCATTATTGGTGATCAAGATCTCGGTGATATCGGCCAATTGCGAGAAAGAACTCCAGTCTGCCCGCTGGAATAGAAAACGCGTAGAACAGGGAATCCCACCGCTGTTATCAGCATGGGAGACAATAATAGGGAAATGATCACTGTTATGTAGATCTTTGCTGACAGCAAAGTTCAACAAAGGCAAAAGTTCAGGAGAGCAAATGATTAGATCGAGGCTATGGAAGCTACGTGTGGGTTCGTGAAAGTACGTTTTCTCATCATTATTGAGCAAACAGAGACAATTATTAGAAATAAATTGTTCTATCAATTGCCCACGAGAATTTGTACTATTCGAACCCCATAAAGTGCTATGGCCATTAAAGTCACAAAATAAAATAAATGGTGAAGGAAGTTGGTCCAGAAGGTTATCAAGATCTTGTTGACGAATGACATCATGAGGTGGTAAATAAATGCAGCAGACTGTGATCAAAATTCGTGAGTGAACTTGAACAGCTACAGCCTGCAGAGAAGTGTGCAATTGGAGAGGTTCACTCGGATATAAATTTGAAGTGAAAATACAGACACCACCAGAAGGATGAGATGTGTTTGCATCTTTACGAGCACAATTATAACCGCGAATTTTGATGGGGATGTTAGGTGTCAAGAAGGTCTCCTGAACACCAAAACAGATAGGATGAAAAAGGTTAAGGATGGTTTTTATGTCATTCAATTTTGATCGAAGGCTGCGAGAATTCCATGAAACGAAGGTACCCATTAAGACAGTTTTGCTTGATGTGAAAAATTGGAAACATTGTTTGGCAATTGCGAGATATCGCAATTCATTTTAAGTTCTCAATCTTCTTCTTCTGATGGATGAAGTGCAATTAAATCCAGACTTTTGGGTGTGCTCCCAAAAATGGACGTCAAGTCCTTGTGGACAACACCCTCCTTTGCGAGTCCCAAAGCAACCGAATTATGCAAGGTTGATTTTCTAAGTTTTGGTCTAATATCCTGTGGAGATAGACCACGTTTTGAAAGTTGTAGTTTCAAATGCTTTCCTGAATTTGATTTTTTCCTTATAGGTTTCTCCAGTTTCAAGAACTTAATTTCATTGCTTGTGGAGCACTCTGTTTCTGAATCAGTTGACTTTTCAAGTGTTTTTGTGTGAGTGACAGATTTTACTTAATTGGGGCAAGAACAGTTCACACAAAACTGTTTTTGTACCACAGAGGTATAAGTTATACCAGGCGTAGGTGTTTGAGCTAGTATTTTTAGTCTAGCTTCAGGTAGGTAATGTTTTCTTTGAATTTCAGAGAGGTTATTTGTTTTTCGAAAGTCCAACGTTTGCAAAGCCTCGAAAAGGAAGCATGATTATCACCACAATTGGCGCACTTTTCTGGCGCAATACAATCCTGGCTTTCATGACCTTGTTCAGCGCATCGGGCGCAAGTTACTGTCCCGCTGCAATTAGCTTTGGAGTGGCCGAATCGTTGACATTGAAAACATCTCAAGGGATTAGGTATATATGCTCTGACTGGTAATTTCATATAGCCGGCATATATAAAATCAGGCAGTTTAGGTGAATGGAAGGTGAGGATGAGATGTTTCATATTCAGGAGTTGTCCATCCCGCCGAATGGTTATGCGGCGTACGTAAGTTACTCCTTGTTTTCCAAACTCTTTAGTTATTTCCTCAAAAGAAACATTGAACAGCTCTCCGCAGGTTGGTTGGTTGGTTGTTTGGATTTTTCTGGCGCAAGAGCCATGTCTGGCCAAACTGCGCCAAGCATATGGTTTGAAATTCTACAAGATGTAAAGAATCAAACATTAAAATGTCTTAAATACAGTAAAAGTTCACATATTCAAATGTTGTAAAATATTTTCAAAAGTTTAAAATTTTCAAATAAGAGTTTCAAAAATGGTTTTCGCAAAAAAATTGTTAAAAAATTCAATGAATAAATGGCGAGTAAGTAGCAAAAAATATAGCTAAATACGTATGTAAAAGCCAATGGTTTTTAAAAATTTAAAAATGTTTGGGTGATATTCTTCACCCACCAAGTCCTGTTGAGTTAATAATAAGGAATTAAAAAAGAGTAATCGATACGAGTTAAAACTTGAACATTCGATTAAAATGTGCTTGATTGTTAAATCTACGTGACCCGTTTGGCACACCGGTGCCATTTCACCAAAAATGAGATGCTTGTGAGTCAAGCGAATATATCCTATACGGAGGCGGGTCAACTTGACATCTACCTCTCGTATAGGAAGAACAGACCATAGTCCAATTTTGGGTTTCACAGCATGTAATTTGTTATCTATATGCAAATTCCAGTTGTTCTGCCAAGCTATAAAAATGTGATTAATGAAGGACTTCTTCACATCAGAATACGGAAGTCCTTGATTCAAAGTAACTGATGCCGATTTTGCAGCAGTGTCCGCCTTTTCATTGCCAGTAATGCCCACATGACTCGGAATCCAGAAAAAATTAATTTTTACACCCTCATTCTCTAAAAGACGTACAGTGTGTAGAATACGGAGAGCAGTGGGATGTATTCGGCTATGGCAGTGAGAAAGTGTTTCTAGTGCGCTCATGCTATCGGTATAAATAATAAATTTCCTTTCAGAAGAAGGGGAAATTTTCTTTAAGGCACATAGTATTGCAGATAGCTCAGCAGTAAATACTGAGGAAAAGTTATGAAGACGATAGCTAAATGTATCAGATGAAAAAATTACGCCACTACCAACATGTCTATCTGATTTTGAGCCATCCGTGTAAATTGGAACGAAAGAAGAATACCGATTGCGATGATATAGAAAGAGCTGCTGAAAAACAATAGGGGCTGTTGATGACTTATCAAATCCAGTAAAGGGATTCAAAAAAGTAATTTGTGGTATATCCCAAGGAGGGAACCAATAATCAATAGATTTAATACCCACATTTTCAAAGTCCAAGTCTTGTAGGAGCTTTCTGACTCTCTCACAGAAAGGCATAATGTGAGAGGGCCGAGCATCATAAATTCTGCGCAAACTAACTGGCAAAGTCATTTGGCTTATAGGATGTCTTGGAACAGATTTTGATCGGAAATAATAAAAGGCAGATATTTTTTGCCGCCTTAAACAAAGAGAAAGCTGGTTACAAATAACATGCAAACTCTCAACAGGAGATGAGCGAAATGCACCAGAACAGATCCGTAAAGCAGAATGGTGAACGGTATCCAACCGACGCAAAACAGAAGATCTGGCCGACCCATACACCATACAGCCATAATCGATGCGAGAAAGGATTAGTGCTTCATAAACTCGCAGTAGGGAAACCCGATCGGCGCCCCAAGATGTTCTAGAAAGTACCTTTAAAATATTCAACATCTTCTCACACCGCGTACGCAGGTATAGGATGTGCGGTAAGAAAGTCAGTTTCCTATAAAAGATAACTCCTAAAAATCGGATTTCGTTCACAACTGGAATAGGTGAGCGTCGAATGTAGATAACAGGGTCTAAATGTATATTTCGCTTCCTACAGAAGTGGACGCATTGACTCTTCTCAGGAGAAATACTATGGCCGTTGTTATCACACCAAGCTACCAGATTGTTGACTGCTTTTTGTAATTGCCGTTCAATTAGACTGATATTACTACCTTGGTAGGATATTTGCAGATCATCTACATAAAGCGTTCCGTTAACAGATGAAGGTAAAACCGATAAAACTTGAGTCATGTGAATTATAAAAAGTGTCACACTTTGGACGCTTTCTTGCGGAACTCCCTCAGCTTGGATAAAAGAATCGGAGTAAATATTAGCAACTCTATCTCGAAATGTTCTATACGATAAGAAATTTTGCAAAAATATGGGCAGATTTCCTCTAAATCCTAAGTTAAAAAGAGTGGAAAGTATACCATAACGCCATGTACGGTCATACGCCTTTTCAATATCGAAGAATATCGAAACAAGATGATTTCTCCTAACAAATGTGTTGCGGATTTCGGTTTCCAGTAATATGAGGTTGTCAAAAGTAGACCTACCTCTACGGAACCCACTCTGTAAAGGGGAGATACATCCTTGTTTTTCCAATTCGAACATTAGACGAGCATTGACCACTGCGCTCGAAGGTCTTGAAAAGACAATTTGTTAAGGCAATCGGTCTATAATTCAGAGGGTTCGACGACTCTTTACCGGGTTTTAAGATTGGAATCACAATAGCTTCTCGCCATTGTGAAGGATACTTCTGTTCAGTCCAGATTCTGTTGAAAAGCAGTAACAGATTGGAAAGAGAAGTGGTATTCAAGTGGCGAAGCATACCATATGTGATTCCATCTGGTCCAGGGCTCGTATCATGGACATGAGAAAGGCCAATTCCAGTTCATAAATTTTGAATTCAGAGTTATAAGGAAAGGTGCTTTGAGCATTAAAACGAAGTCGCAACCGTTCTGCGCGATTCTTATTTGCCAGGAAGGCAGGAGTATAAGAGTCTACTGCAGAAACACGTGCGAATGCCTGACCAAGAATATTAGCTACATCTATGGAAGAGGAATGTACCTCATTTCCCATTTTTAGAACAGGGATCGAAGCTTCAGGATAAATGCCATTAGCAGCCTTTACTTTTTTCCATAACAGTTTACTGGACATCCTAGATGTGATTGATGATACAAAATGAACCCATGATTCTCCTTGGCTACGACGCCGAATACGTCGAGCCAGCGCCTTGGCCTTTTTAAAGTTTTATCAAGTTCTCCGAAAGTTCTCTCAGAGTTCAAGTTCTTCAAGTTATCCTTCGAAATATGTTCCAGAGTCTTTTTTGATTCTTATGACTATCGCGACAGTCTCTGTTCCACCACGGTCTACGGAATTTTCGTGGGCGTGGAGAAGTCTTTGGAATACTCATATTTGCAGCATTTCTTATGATCTCAACAACGAGCTGAACTTCTTCCGAAATGTCTGCAGTTTTGACCATATGTTCTGTGATATCAGCCAAATGTGAAAATACTGTCCAGTCTGCCCTATTGAATATGAACCTCGGACGACATAGAGTCGCACCGCTGCTATCATCATGGCAGACAGCAATAGGAAAATGGTCACTATTGTACAAGTCAGTGCTTACTTCAAAGGACAAAAAAGGCAGAAGTTCTGGAGAACATATTGCCAGATCAAGGCTGTGGAATGTACGCGTGGGTTCATGAAAATAAGATTTCTCATTATTATTGAGTAAGCAGGGAGAGTTATTGGAAATGAAATTTTCTATCTGCTGCCCTCGAGTATTTGTACTTTCTGAACCCCACAAAGTGCTATGGCCGTTAAAATCACCTAGTAAGATGAAAGGAGAAGGAAGCTGGTCTACCAAGTTATCGAGATCTTGCTGACAGAGGGCATCATGAGGCGGTAAATAGACACAACAGACTGTGACCAATGTTCTTATGTGAACCTGCACAGCCACAGTCTGTAGAGATGAGTGTAAAGTAAGAGGAGTACTTGGATACAAATTGGATGTGAAGATACAGACACCACCAGAATTGCGAACTCCTATGTCTGAATCTTTCCTAGTACAGTTGTAACCGCGCAATTTTATTGGAAAATTGGGTGTCAAGAAAGTTTCTTGTACACAGAGACAGATAGGATGAAAAGTATTAAGAATGGTCTTTATATCATTTAATTTTGACCGTATGCCGTGACAATTCCAAGAAAGGAAAGTACCCATTAAGAGAGTTTTTTTGACTGAAAGATAACTGAATCGGTAAATTGAGTTGGTGAAGTTTCACAACTCATTTGGAGTTCATCTTCATCCTCTTCAGATGGATGGAGTTTGATAAGATCGGAATTTTTGGGTTTGCCTCCAAACAGAAAGGTCAAGTCTCTTTGGACACTACCTTTGTTCGCCAATCCCAAAGCCACAGAACTTTGATTATTCGATTTTTTTAACTTAGTTGCAAGCCGTTCCGACATCATTTGCTGTGAAAGTCCACGCTTTGAAAGTTTTAATTTAAGTGAACGTTGAGATTTTGATTTTGATTTACGTTTTGTAGGTTCATTAACTTCTGAAGCACTGTTTGTGGACGGATCAGTTTCAGAATCAGATGGTTTTACCGGAGAATTTGTTTGAGTCACAACTTTTGAACAATTTTTGCATGAACAATTCTCACAGTATGATCGTTTCAGTGCAGTTGAATAACTAACGTCCTGTGCAGGTGTTTGTGCCATGATTTTACGTTTAGCCTCAGGATATGAAATTTGTTCTTTAGTTTTAATTGATATAATATCTTTTTCCAATTTCCAAAGTGGACATAAGCGAGAAAACGAAGTGTGGTCACCACTGCAGTTTACGCATTTTTCCAGCGCGTCACACTGCTTACTGTCGTGCCCTTTCTCCGCACAACGGGCACAGACAAGTGTCCCGCGGCAGGCGATCTTAGAGTGCCCAAATCGTTGGCATTGAAAGCATCTCAGAGGGTTTGGTATAAAAGGACGCACTTTTAATCTCATATTATATATCCTATTTTAACTGTTTCAGGCAATGTAGGTATTTGGAAGGTAAGAACGAGGTGCTTTGTAGGGAGGAGTTGTCCATCCCGCCGAGTTGAGATGCGGCGTACATGTGTCACTCCTTCAGGCTTCATGTCTTTTGAAATTTCTTCAGTTGATGTATGAAATAACTCCCCACATGTTATAACACCTTTAGAACAGTTGAGAGATGCATGCACGCTTACAGAAAATGGAATGGTAGCTAATGCTTTGAGTTTAAGAATTTGATGAGATTGTTGTCGAGAATTAACTGCAATCAACAAATCTCCTGAACGAAGTTTGCGAATGGTAGAAACATCTCCAAGTGTTCCAGAAACGGCTTTCTCTACAAGGAACGGGAGAACAGTATGAAATGTTTCTTTAGTTTCTGAAATTCTTTTGACGACAAAGAGATGGTCGTAATATTTTTCAGCAATTTTCTTAATTTTGTGTTGCCCACTGAAGGGAGTAATGGATTTAGGCCCCATATGACATTGGAAAAGATTCAGGCCCGACGGCACCACCCACCTCGGAGCCCTACAAGGGAAGGCAATTACCGGCTCTGGTTCTTTCCAGCCTCGGCATACACCTTAGTGCTAGCCGGAACCTATACGCTGGGAGTTACCCAAGGGACAGTGACCACCCTTAACGCCAAGCCCAAGGAGTAACCCCTTTGCTTGATACCTAGTAGACTAGCCACTCAGGTGACTAGGTACCAGCCGATTCATACACCGGGGACCACAGTGCACCACCCGTCTAATGGGTCGCCACACATGGCCAACACGTGGGGGTATTTGCTGTCCATGAGAAACAGGAAGCAAACAGAGCGGCGACAGCTTCTCATGGAGAGCTCCCTCGTCTACCCTTGAGGAAAAGAAGAAATAGGAGAAAGCAGAAGGCGCAGTGGAGAATAAACTGAAGGGGAGTAAAGATCCCTGGGTATCTCGGGATCGGGACACCCGTACTCACCTAAAGAAGGTGAGCCCCTGAGGGGAGCTCTCCGCAGGTTATGACGCCTTTCGAATAGTTTAAGGAAGAGTGAGGGGAAACAGTGACAGGTATTGTAGCTAAAGCTTTTAGTTTGGTTACTAGCTGGGCCTGATTCTTAGAATTAACTTCTATAAGCAAGTCACCAGAACGCATTTTACGTATTCCTGCAATATCTCTGACTGTTGCTGCTATGGATTTTTACACAAGAAAAGGTGATACAGAATGAAATGTATCTTTTGATTCAGAAACTCTTTTAATAATGAAAAATTTGTCGAAATTCAATAAGGTTTGCAATTTATTTGGTAACATTTGATGCCCACTGAAAGGAGCTTTTTGCTTTTTGCCCATACGACATTGATGGGGATTCAGGCCCGACGGCACCGCCCACCATGGAGCCGAACAAGGGAAGGCAGCCACCGGCTCTGGCCATTCCCAGCCTCGGCACTTACCTCAGTGCTAGTCAGAACCTATACGCTCGGAGTTACCCCCGGGGACAGTGACCACCCTTAACGCCAAGCATAAGGAGTAACCCCTTCGCTTGATCCGTAGCAGACTAACAACTTCGATTTCCAGCTACCGGCCGATTGATACACTGGGGACCACAGTGCACCGTCCGTCTAATGGGTCGCCACGCACGGCAAACACGTGGGGGTATTTGCTGTCCATGAGAAGCAGGAAGCAAACAGAGCGGCGACTGCTTCCCATGGAGAGCTCCCTCGCCTACCCTCGAGGGATGAAAGGATCAAGCAAACAGCAGAAGGTAAAGAGGAGGATAAATTGAAGTTGAGTAAAGATCCCTGGGTATTTTGGGATTGGGACACCCGTACTCCCCTAAAGAAGGTGAGCCCCTGAGGGGAGGGGAGGGAGCTCTCCATGAGAACCTGTAGCCACTCTGTTTGCTTCTTGCTTCTCATGGAACGCAAATACCCCCACGTGTTGGCCCTGCGTGGCGACCCATTAGACGGGTGCTGCACTGTGGTCCCCGGTGTATGAATCGGCTGGTACCTAGTCACCTGAGTGGCTAGTCTACTAGATATCAAGCGAAGGGGTAACTCCTTGGGCTTGGCGTTAAGGGTGGTCACTGTCCCCAGGGTAACTCCCAGCGTATAGGTTCTGGCTAGCACTAAGGTGTATACTGAGGCTGAAAAGAACCAGAGTTGGTAATTGCCTTCCCTTGTTGGGCTCCATGACGGGAGGTGCATCGATCAAAAAGATGAGATCTGGTGACTTGTTAGTAAAGTCAATTCTCGAAAGCAAGACCAGAACAAACAGAAAATCAAAGCTCTTGCTACTATCCCAATTAGTGTCAGTCCCCATGCATCATTAAATACCTCGAAAGGTGTCATCACCTGTGGGGAAATCCCAAATATTCCCATTGATTATTTAACCGATGAACTAAAACCACAAGGAGTAGTACATGTCCACCGAATTACCATCAGGCGCGATGGGGAAATAATTGAAGCTAAACATCACATACTAACATTTAAAATTACCAAACTGCCAGAGTATATCGATGCAGGCTACATTAAATTACCAGTAAGACCGTACATCCCCAATCCACTCAGATGTTTTAAGTGCCAGCATTTTGGCCATTCAAAGGCAAACAGCCGCGGGACACTCACTTGTGCCTGATGCGCAGAAAAGGGCCACGATAGCCAGCAGTGTGCCGCAACTGAAAAGTGTGTGAACTGCGGAGGCGATCACACGTTCCGATCCTGCTCCCGCTGGCAAATTGAAAAACAGATAATAACTCTCAAATAAAAGAAAACTTATCTTATCCTGAAGCTAGGTGTCGGAAATTTCACTGCCCAGCCTTTTGGTTTTTTTAAGTCTTGCACTCCGTTATGATTCTTACAAAAAAAGATAACATCTGTCCAACTCCTTGCATTTTTAGAATCCATAAAATTTTATTCATTTATTTGAATATTGATTACATTTTAGAATTTGCCCTCATATTTCCTTTAGTAACTGTTTCTAGATGGTTCAGTTTACAGGCCAAAATCATGGCTCTTGCGTCAGAAAACAACAAACAAAAATCAAACTGAACTCAAGCTGAATCCAATATAAACACGAGAAGGAAGTGCTCTAAAGGTAAGTAGTTGAGGTTTAATGGCACAAAAGCCAAACTTGGCCATACTGCGCCAATCAAAAGGTAAAAAATAAAAGATATTTTTTTAAACAAAATTCATTTGTAAATGAATAGCACAGATGCCAGAAGACAAAAACTATGAAATGGATGTGCAAAAGTTTTTAGTATCTCAAAATTTAAATCTATGAGCCTTATTATTTTTATATAGTGACGTAAAAAACAAGAACTTAATTAACAATGCTTAACGCCTACAAGGTTAAAAAGAAACTAAATGTACGTAAAAAGCCCAATAGCTCTTAAGAAGTTAAAAATATTTGGGTGGTTTTTCTCACCCACCAAGTCTTGTAGTGTTGAAGACGTGGTAAAACAACGAGAACGATAAGTGTTAAAAACAGGACAGTCAATTAAAATATGATGAAAAGTAAATTGAACTTGGCAGCTGTTGCACACAGGGGCAGTTTCGCCAAAAATTAGGTGTTTGTGAGTGAAACGCGTATGTCCTATACGGAGACGAGTCAATTTAACATCCATCTCACGTATAGGATGAACAGGCCAAGGAAAAATATCAGTTTTAATGGAGTGTAATTTATTTTGGATCTGTAAATCCCATGACTTTTGCCATTCAGAATAGATGTAATGATTAATGGACCTTTTAATGTCACAATAGGGAATACCTATGTTTAAGAAGGTTGTTGCAGATTTTGCGGCCAAGTCCGCCGTCTCATTTCCCAAGATGCCAACATGACTCGGCACCCAACAGAAAATAATCTGGAAGTCATCGTTTTTTAAATTTTGCAAGGTGAATAAAATTGAGCGCAATAGGATGCATCTGATTTTGGTAATTTGAAAGTGTCTCCAAAGCACTCTTGCTATCGGTGTAGATGATAAATTTACGCTGACCTGAGTTTGATATATTCTGGAGAGCACAGAAAATCTCCACCAATTCAGCAGTAAAAACAGAGCAGGAATTGTGAAGGCGGTGACTCAGTGTACCAGATGTAAAAACGGCTCCACAACCAACATATCCATCTGATTTCGAGCCATCCGTAAAAATTGGGACGAAAGAAGAATACATATATCGATGATATAAAAAGAGTTGTTGGAAAACCACTGGTGCAGTTGAGGATTTATCGAATTCCAAGAAAGGATTCAAGAAAGAAAACTGTGGAATATCCCAAGGTCGGAAACTAAAAGTGGCAACATCTTTAATACGAACAATATTAAGGTCTGAATCATGAAGGAGCAATCTCGCTCTCTCACAAACTGGCAGGATATGAGATGGGCGAGCATTATAAAGTCGACGAAGGCCAAACGGCAGGGAAATTTCGTTTAGTGGATGATTTAGAACAGATTTTGTTCGGAAATAAAATAAAGTAGACAGTTTCTTTCGTCTTAATGAAAGCGGTAGTTGGTGACATACAACATACAGACTTTCAACTGGAGACGTACGGAAAGCACCAGAGCAAATGCGCAGTGCACAATGATGGACGGTATTCGGCCGCCGCAAAGCAGACGGACGTGCGGAGCCATACACCATACACCCATAACGTATCCTGGAGATAAGGATTGCCTGATAAATACGGAGAAGGGAGGTTCGATCAGCACTCCATGATGTTCTGGAAAGCACCTTTAATATATTTAACGTTTTCTCGCACCTCTTCCGCAGATTCAAAATATGCGGAAGAAAGGTAAGTTTTCTATCGAATATCACTCCCAAAAACCGCACTTCACTCACCACAGGAATAAGTACATTTTGAATATAGATATTTGGATCCGGATGAATTATTCGTTTTCTCCAGAAGTGAATACACCTACTCTTCTCGGGAGAGATTGCATGCCCATTACTGTTGCACCAAGCTACTACTTTATTAACTGCATTCTGTAATTGACGCTCAATGAGATTTATGCTGCTGCCTTGGCACGAGATCTGCAAGTCATCAACGTAAAGAGTTCCACGAACAGATGATGGTAAAACAGATAAAACCTGACTCAAATGAACTATAAAAAGTGTAACACTGAGGACGCTTCAATGTGGAACTCCCTCAGCTTGAATAAAAGAATCAGAATAAAAATTACCAACTCTGACACGAAATATTCGATGAGATAAAAAGTTCTATAAAAAGATTGGCAAGTTTCCCCTAAAATCAAATTTAAACAACGTAGAAAGTATGTCATATCGCCATGCGCGGTCGTACGCCTTCTCAATATCGAAGAATATTGAGACAAGGTGATTCCTCCTAACAAATGTGTTACGTATCTGGGTTTCCAACAATACGAGGTTATTAAAGGTCGATCTACCTCTGCGGTAACCACTCTGTAACGGGGAGATGTATCCTTGTCTCTCCAATTCGTACATAAGGCGGGCATTTACCATAAGCTCAAAGATTTTGCAAAGACAATTCGCTAGTGCTATCGGTCTGTAACTCAGAGGGTTAGATGGATATTTGCCAGTTTTTAGGATAGGAATTACAGTAGCTTCGTGCCACTGAGCGGGGTATGTATGCTCAGTCCAAACTCTGTTGAATAGCAACAACAGATTGGAAAGCGAAACTGAATTTAAATGGCGAAGCATGTTATAAGTAATTCCATCTGGTTCGGGACTGGTATCGTGGGTATTTGATAATGCTGTTTCCAATTCATACATACTAAACTTACAGTTGTAAGGAGAGGTATCTCGGTCATTAAAGCGCAAAGGCAACCGTTCAGGAAGTGCTATAAAAACATTGATATACTTTTGTCTTATAGTGGCTAGGATAGTACAAACTTCCGAGAGCAGCCGATTGAAGAGTTTATAGCAAATAACTGCCTTTGTATGCTCAATAATAACGAGCAAACCTACTTGAAAGCGCCTACACGTAACTTCCATGGTGTTCACCTAGAAATATGCTCTCCAGAGCTGCTACCGTTGTTGAATTTGAGAGTTGGGGATGATCTGCACAAAAGCGATCACTTTCCCTTAGTAATCTCCCACGCTAATAGGAGCGTTGCGACTACAAGTCCTTCACGTTTTCTTTTCCAACGGGTCGACTGGAATACGTTCCCGCAACTAGCAGTTATCAATGAGCAGTTATCTATGGTGAGTGATATCGACATTTCTAAAGCAGTGCAAAATGTCATCGAACGCCTCTAATGACGCTATTCCGAAAACATCCCCACGTCTAAGAAAATTTCTTAGGCCGTGGTGGAATGAAGCTTGCCGCGACAGTCATAAAAAACAGAGGAGACTCTGGAATATCTTTAGAAGGTACCCTACGACTGGGAATTTAATCCTTTTAAAAGAGCCAAAGCGCTAGCTCGCCGCATTCGGCGTCTCA
This sequence comes from Argiope trifasciata, assembly GCA_026543055.1. Classification (NCBI taxonomy): domain Eukaryota; kingdom Metazoa; phylum Arthropoda; class Arachnida; order Araneae; family Araneidae; genus Argiope; species Argiope trifasciata. The sequence goes on along the minus strand of JAPMOQ010006582.1, from coordinate 71,365 downwards.
GTCAGAGAGAATTGTGGACTAAATTTGTGTCATCTATTACATCCTCTACTTCGAGCAAACTCTTGTGGAAAAATGTTAAGGCCGCTAATGGGATCTACAATGAAACTTCAACACCTGTTTAAAAAACCGGTAACATGATGTATTCTAACCCATTAGACGTTGCTAACGTCCTTGGCCAAGCATTTGCACAGGTTTCCGCAACGGATTCTTATCGCCCTGAATTTCTGGCAATTAAGAATCGCGCGGAACGGATACCTTTGCGCTTTAAGACCATAAATACCAAAGCGTATAACTGAGAATTTGGGATGTGTGAATTAGAAACGGCTTTGCCTCCATGATACCAGACCTCTAACCGAATATGGACAGAGCAAAATTATCCCTCGCAATGGCGAGAAGCTATTGTGATTCCAATTTTAAAACCTGGCAAAGACCCATCTGTCTCTAAATTACAGGCCGATTGCTCTTACCAACTACCTCTGTAAGACCTTCGAGCGCATGGTCAATGCTCGTCTCATTTTCGAACTAGAGAAACAAGGCTGCATATTCCAGTTGCAGAGTGGTTTCCGTAGAGGTCGCTCTACTTTTGACAACCTCAGATTACTGGAAACCCAAATACGCAATGCTTTTGTAAGGAGGAATCACTTAGTGTCTATATTTTTCGACATTGAAAAAGCATACGACCGTACATGGCACTACGGTATACTTTCAACAGTTTTTAATTTGGGCTTTAGGGGTAACTTACCTATGTTTTAAAAGTTTTCATTTAAACGTACTTTTCGTGTTCGAATTGGTAACTTTTACTCAAATTCTTTTATTCAAGCTGAGAGTGTTCCCCAAGGGAGTGTTCTCAGTGTCACACTTTTTATTATTCATCTGAGCCAAATTTTAAATCATTTGTCTTCATCCGTTAATGCAACCCTTTACGTCGAAGATCTGAGGTCTCATGCCAAGAGAGTAACATGAATCTCATCCAGAGACAGTTACAAAATGCAGGTAAAAAGGTGGTAGACTGTTGCAACAATAATGGGCATGCAATCTCACCTGAGAAGAGAAGATGCATTCACTTCTGCCGAAAGAGAATCCTTCATCCGTATCCGAATATTTACATTCGAAATATACCTATCGCATAGTGAGTGAAATACGGTTTTTAGGAATGACATTCGATCGGAAGCTCACTTTCCTTCCACATATTTTACACTTGCGAATGAAGTGGGAGAAAATGCTAAATATTTTGAAGGTACTATCCAAGACATCTTGGGATGCCGATCGGATCTACCTACTCCGATTTTATGATGCGATCTTCCTTTCTCGCATGGACTACGGGTGTATGGTATATGGTTCTGCGTGATTATCCGTTTTACGGCGGCGTGATACCGTGCACCACACGGCTTTAAGGATCTGTTCCGGTGCCTTTCGTACTTCTCCTGTTGAAAGCCTTTATATTATTTGTCACCAGTTACCTCTATGTTTAAGACGGCAAAAAATTTCTGCTTTATATTATTTCAAAACAAAATCTATTTTGAAACACCCCTTAAGACAAATAACATTACCAAGTAATCTTCGTAGACTACATAATGCCCGTCCCTCTTACATTCTATCATTCTGTGAGAGAGCCAAAATGATCATAAGTGACTCGAACCTCAATACTGCTAATGTTAAAACTGTTGATTCTTATATTTCCCCTCCTTGGTATACTCCAACATTTTCTTATGTGAATCCATTTAAAAGCTTTGATAAATCTTCAACTGCACCTGTTGTTTTCCAACAGCTGTTTTTGTAGCATCGCTATCAGTATTCCTCTTTTGTACCAATTTTCACGGATGGCTGGAAATCAGATGGTCATGTCGGTTGCGGCATAGTTTTTCCATCTGATATTTTGAGCCATCGGTTACATAATTGTTGCTCAGTATTTACTGCTGAGTTGCTTGCTATATTCAGCACTCTACAGAAAGTCTTATCATTGCCGCAACGAAAATTTATAATTTATACAGATAGCATGAGTGCATTGGAAATTTTTTGTTGGACTCCGAGTCATGTCAGCATTTATGGAAATGAAAAATCTGATTCTGCTTCAAAATCAGCAGTGTTGAGTTTGAACCAAGGACTTCCGTATACAGATAGTAGGAGGTCTTTCATCAATCACATATATTTTACCAGGCAGAATAAATGGAATCTGCAGCTCCATAACAAACTGCATGAAGTGAAGAACAACATTGGCCTGTGGCCTGTTCTTTCTATTTGTTGGGTCCCCTCAGGGGCTCACCTACTATAGGTGAGTATGGGTGTCCCAATCCCGATGTACCCAGGAATCTTTACTCGCTTCATATTTACTCTTCCCTTTGCCCTCTGCTTTTGATTTTCATTCTTTCCCCCGATGGCAAGTGAGGGAGCTCTCTGTGAGAAGCTATCACCACTCTATTAGCTTCCTGCTTCTCATGAACAGCCAAAGTCCCCAAAGGCCGTACGTGGCAACCCACTTGAAAGACGGGCGGTGCACTGTGATCCCCGGTGTATAAATCGGCTGGTAGCTACTCACCTGAGTGGCTAATCTGCTAGGGATCAAGCGAAGGGGTTATTCCTTGGGCTTAGAGTTAAGGGGGGTTACTATCCCCGCGGGTAACTCCCAGCGTATAGGTTCCGGCTAGCACTAAGGCGTATGCCGAGGCTGGGAATGACCGGAGCCGGTAATTGTCTTCCCTTGTTGGGCTCCATGGTGGGAGATGCTGTCGGATCTGAATTTCTTTCTATATCACATGGGCGCCTTTAAGAAATCTCCCTTCAGTGGGCATCGGAAACAAATACATTTCACATCTCCTCCAACATTTGATACATATTTTGTCATAAAAAGAGTCTCTGATAAACAAGAAACTTTTAATAATGTTTCACCTTTTCTTGTTCAAAAATCAATAGCAGCGGTTGTCGGTGAAGTTGAATCCATCTGTAAAATGTGTTCAGGTGATTTGCTGGTTGATGTCTGCGATAAAAAGCAAGCCAAGGAAATCATAAAATTAAAGGCTTTGGCAACTATTCATGTCACTGTTAGCTACCACATGTCGCTTAACTATTCAAGAGATGTAACTACATGTGGAGAGCTGTTTAACGTCCCATTAGAAGAAATAACAAAGGAACTCAAACCGCAAAGAGTGACAAATGTACGCCAAATTAATATTCGCAGGGATGGACATCCCCTTCCCACTAAACACTACATTATTACTTTTCATTCTCCAAAATTATATGATTTTTTTATATGCAGGCTATATAAAATTAGAAATGCGGCAATATAGATCAAATGCCCTACGAGATGTTCAGTGCAAGCGCTTTGGTCACTCAAAATCTAACTGCCGCGGGCTCTTACTTGCGCCCGTTGTGCAGAAAAGGGCCATGATAGTCAGCAGTGTTGTGCAACTGAAAAGTGTGTAAACTGTGGAGGCAACCATATTTCCTTTTCTAGAAATTGTGAACGCTGGCACCTAGAAAAACAAATAAGAGCAATTAAAACTTAAGAAAATTTATCTTATCCTGAGGCTAGAAGTAAAGTTATAGCTCAAACACCCACACCTGGATTAACATATGAATCTGTCGCAAAAAATCATTCTGCACAAATTGTTGTAAAAATTGTGTCAAATACTCAACCGAAAACAAAAATACAGATAAATCCACCGAATCTGAATCTGCTGTAAAAAATATCCCAGACAACTGCACACCATCGAAATCAAAATCTCAAAATTCACTGAAACTAAAGCTTGCAAAACGTGGCCCTTCATTGGCAAAATTGCCTACCAAATTAAAATTGTCGAAAACACAGAACTCCGTCGCATTGGGACTGGCGACGAAGGGGATCGTCCATAAGGATTTATCATCTCTTTTTGGTGGCACACCCAAAAGTCCCGATATCATTGCTCTACATCCTTCTGAAGGGGATGACGATGAATTAGATATGAGTTGCGATGTTTCGCCAACTCAAACTACTGTTTCTAATCCTTCCCCTACAGCAAGACTCTCTCAATGGGTACTTTTCTTTCTTGGAATTGTCAATTCCAATTTTCAATTGGAATTGAAAAAGAAACCTTTTTAACACCAAACATTCCCGTAAAATTGCGCGGTTATAACTGTATTCGGAAAGATGCAGGCACAGAATCTCGCAGTTCTGAAGGTGTCTGTATCTTCACTTCTAATTTATATCCTAGTACACCTCTAGCTCTACATAATCTCTACAGGCTGTGGCTGTGCAGGTTCATGTATGGACATTAGTAACGGTCTGTTGCCTTTACTTACCACCTCATGGAATTATATGTCAGCAGGATCTTGATGGCCTAGTGGACCAGCTTCCCACACCATTTATCTTATTAGGTGACTTTAACGGACATAGTACATTTTGGGGTTCAAATACTCGAGGGTGGAAAATCAAGCAATTCATTTCTGACAACTGTCTCTGCCTGCTCAATACTGAAGAGAAAACGTACTTCCATGAACACACATGTAGCTTCCATATACTAGATCTGGCCATATGCTCACCTCAACTCTTGCCATTGTTGATATTTTCAGTCAGCAATAATTTATATAATCGTGATCATTTCCCAGGGATTGTCTCATATGATGAAGGGGGAAGTGGGTATCAACATCTCCCCCACTTTCAACTCCAGTACGCAAATTGGGATGCATTCAGTAGACATCACACAAGCAATGGTCAATATTTCGGACATCGCTGAAGCAGTTTAACATGTCGTTCAAACAATTTTAAAAGCTGCTAACAACACGATACCGAAATCTTTCTCACGTCTAAGGAAATTTTGAAAACCATGGTGGAATGAAGATAGACGTGATAGTCATAAGAATCAAAAAATACAATGGAACATTTTTGAAGATACCCAACAACCGAAAACCTTGTTGCTTTTAAAAGAACCAAAGTGCTTGCTCGCCGTATTCGCCGTCGTAGTCAGAGGGAATCGTGGATAAAATTTGTGTCCTCAATCACATCATCTACTTCCAGTAAACATTTATGGAGGAAAGTAAAGGCTGCTATAGGGATTTATAATGAGTCATCCATCCCTGTATTGAAAACGGGAAGTGAGATGTATTCTGCCCCATTAGACTTAGCCAATATTCTTGGTATGGCTTTCGCACAGGTCTCCGCAATAGATTCTTATAGTCCTGAATTCTTGATAATTAAGAATTTCGCGGAGAGAATGTCATTGCATTTTAATGACGGAAGTTCCTATCCATATAACTGCCAATTTAAGATGTTTGAATTGGAAGCCGCCTTGTCTCGAGCCCATGATACAAGTCCTGGGACAGATGGAATCACATATAGCCTGCTTCGTCATTTGAATAAAACTTTACTTTCCATCCTACTATTTTTATTTAATAGAATTTGGACGGAGCAGACGTATCCATCACAATGGTGTGAAGCTATTTTGATTCCAATCCTGAAACCAGGCAAGGAATTTTCAAATCCTCTGAACTACAGGAAAATTGCTTTAACGAGTTGCATTTGTAAGACGTTTGAGCGCATTGTCAATGCTCGTCTTATCCTTGAATTAGAGAAAAAAGGATGTATCTCTCCATGGCAGAGTAGTTTCCGCAGAGGTCGCTCCACTTTTTACAACCTCATTTTTTTTGGAAACCCAGATTCGCAATGCTTTTGTTAAGAGAAATCACCTTGTTTCCATATTCTTTGATATAGAAAAAGCATATGACCGGGCTTGGCGCTTTGGTATACTTTCAACGCTTTTTAACTTTGGCTTTAGGGGAAACCTTCCTATATTTTTACAGAACTTTTTTTCTTATTGAACTTTCAGAGTTCATGTAGGCAATTTTTATTCCGGTGCTTTAATTCAAGCTGAGGGAGTCCCGCAGGGAAGTGTCCTCAGTGTCACACTTTTTATTGTTCATCTTAGCCAAATTTTAACAAGCTTACCTTCATCTGTACATGCTAGCCTTTATGTTGACGATCTGCAGATCTCCTGCCAGGATAGCGAAATGAATTTAATTGATCAACATCTACAAACCACCTTGGACAAATTGGTATCAAGGTGCTATAACAATGGGCATATTATCTCTCCAGAGAAGAGCCAATGCCTCCACTTCTGCAGTAAAAGAAATTTTCCCCTTGATCTGGTAATATATATTGGTAATATTCAAATTCCTGTGGTGAAGGAAGTTCGATTTTTGGGAGCGATTCTCGGCCGGAAGCTCATCTTTCATCAGCATATTTTAAATTTGCGGAAGAAGTATGAGAAATCATTAAACATTTTAAAAGTGCTCTCAAAAACATTTTGGGGTGCTAATCGAACCTCCTTACTTCGTATTTAACAATCGGTAATTATTTCCCGAATTGATTATGGGTGTATGGATCTGCCTGCCCATTAGTTTTGAGGCGACTGGATACTCTTCACCATTCTGCGTTACGTATTTGTTCAGGCGCATTCCGTACCTCACCAGTTGAAAGCCTCTATGTTATATGTCATCATCTACCTCTTTGTTTAAGGCGTAGGAAATCGTCTACCATATTTTATTTTCGAATTAAATCTCTTCTCAAACATCCCTTAAGCTAATTGTCATTGCCAGTTAGTCTTCGTCAGCTGTATAATGCTCGTCCTACGAACGCGCTTCCATTTTTTTGAGAGAACAAAAATGTTCCTTCACTATTCGGACCTTGACGATATTTATGTTAAAGCTGTGGATTCTCTAAGTTTTACACCCTGGGAAATCCCGCAATTCTCTTATCAGAATCCTTTAACGGATTTGATAAGTCCTTGACAGCTACTGTTGTTCCCCAACAGATTGTTTTTGTATCATCGATGTCAGTATTCTATTTTTGACCCAATTTTCCCTCATGGTTCGAAGTCAGATGGTCATGTTGGTTGTGGAATCATACTGCCATCTGATGCACTGAGCCATCGTCTTCATAACTGCTGCTCCGTCTTTACTGCTGAGTTGGTAGCAATTTTCTGTGCCCTCCAGAAAATTATATCATCCTCTCAGCGTCAATTTGATAGCAGGAGCGCCTTGGAGACACTTTCACTCTATCACAATCGGATGCATCCGGTTGCGATTAAGATTTTATTTACTTTACGATTTTTAAAAAAGGATGGCTTTCAAATAAATTTTTATTGGGTTTCAAGTCATGTTGGGATCTTTGGGAATGAAAAAGCAGATTTGGTCGCAAAATCTGCAAAGAACTTTTTGAGTATACTACTTCCCTTTTGTGATATTAAGAAGTCTATTAATCATCACCTTTCTATTTGGCAAAAGCCATGGGTTTAGTTTAGTTTCAGTTCAGTTTAGTTTAGTTACATTAACGTCCCGTTTAAAGCAACACGAAGGCTATTTTGGGACGGACCTCGTAATTTTGAACCAAGATCAGATGACGCAAAAGTTATGGGATTGCATAAATTGCATTCTGTTGAAGCCGACATTGTTCCTTGGCCTGTACATCCTATACGTCAGATGGATGTTAAATGACTCGTCTCCGTACAGGTCATACACGTTTCACTCATAAGTATCTTTTATTTGGCCAAAACGCGCCGATGTGCGGTAGCTGCCAAGTATAATTTACTATTCAACATGTTTTTATTGAATGTCCTGTTTATAATTCTGATCGTGCTAAATTTCTTAATTCGTCTTCCTTAACATTAAGAGACGTGGTGGGTGAAAAATACCACCCACACATTTTAAAATTCTTAGGAGCTATTGGCTTTTTCACTTGCATTTAGCACGATTTTTAGGCTCAATCCTTTTTTCTTAAGTTTTACACAGATTACATAATTGTCTGAAATATTCATGATTCATTATTACGAAATTGAAGTTGCTAAAATTCTTTTTACGTAATATTAAGTAATTTTATACTTATATATCTGTTATTATTACTGAATGTTTTTAACATCTTTTGTTACCATTTGATTGGCGCAGTAGGGTCAGATATGGCTTTTGCGCCACTAAACCAAACAAACCATCTATTCGTTGGGCGGTTGTCAGGTTGACTCGCCTACGTATAGGATATACACGTTTCACACACAAACATCTTATTTTTAGTGAAAGGGCACCAACGTGCCCGACGTACCATGTTGATTTTAGCGTAAAGCATATTTTGATTCAGTGCCCTACTTTTAATTCACATCGTCTCCAATATTTCATTCATCATTAGTAATTTTGAAGGACTTGGTGGGTGAGAAATACCAGCAAAATATTTTCAACTCTTTGAGAGCCATTGGTTTTTTAAATCATATTTAACGTTTTAGCAAATTACTTTTGTCTGTTCACTTAAAAGTTTTAACCGCATTGAATAATTATATTCAGTTAATTTTTTTTCAAAATGCTGTTCTGTTGTTTCTATCTAACGTTTATAAATCTTAGACATTAGTGTTTTATCTGAATCTTTTAAAACATTTTTATCAAGGTTTGGCGATTTAATCATTAGTAAAGACTAAACTACCATTTTTGCTTGGCGCAAGAGCCATGTCTGACTCTTGCGCCATAAAACTCCAAATAACCAAACCAAACCGTCGCACCGTATGGAGAGAGCCCAATACTGATTCGAGTCCAAAAAATGTGCGTCCTACTGTTAAACATGTGGTCACTCCATCATGATTTGAGGTTTTGTAGTTTCATCCACGGTATAAAACTTAGTTTTTACAGATGACTTTATAATATATATATATATATACAGTAGCACAAAAAATTGAGAGTACAGCTTACGTTTACTTGATAAATCCAATTTCCAATATAAATAGCACATTACCGAGTACTACAAACATGCTTTTAGTTTTACATATGAAAAATGGTTTAATTTAAAGTAAAAATAAAGTAAAATCAACGGAAAACTTCTAAATTGGAAACTTTCAGAAGCATTTTAAATAAACATACTGAGATTTTTGCCTCAAAAATTGAGAGTACACCTATGAAATTTTTGCAATATCTCGCATAAAAATAAAGCGTCACTACTAAGATGCATATCTTTTACTTTTATAATGACCTCTAAACGTCTTTGTACTGATTTGACAAATTTTTAATAAAATCTGAAGATATTTTACATCCTTTTTCTTGCAACAATTGTTTGAAATGGGTTTTTGTTTCTAATTTTGTGTTTTAGAACCACTTTTTCTTGTATGGCTCACACTATATGGTAATATTCAATGGCAATGATGTTGGGGTACTGCGTTGGAGTGCATAACTGCTGTTCATCATGAAAATGACAGCATATTTTGACGTTACGTGTATTATGTTTCGAGTCGTAGTCCGACTGAAAAAAAGAAATAACCATCTAAATCCAAATGTTTAAACATTTTTCTTTAGATTGCTGAGCCATATGGCTCATCCAACTTTCAGCAGAAATTTCTTAAATCATAGGCAAAAATGTAAGTTAACATAATCATAATATAAGCAAAAATGAAATTTTGTGAAATGCCACTAGACAAGCTGGATATAAAAGTCCAATTGTTAGAAAGAAACCGTTCATCAGCTTGCAAATTCAGAAAAAGCAGTTGAAGTTTGCAAAAAACTCATAATTGAATACTATTACTATTATGAAGAAGATTTAAGTTGTATTTTGCAGTGAAAGAAAACTTAACGTTTTTGGCTGGTTGGTTGGTTTGTTGGTTTTATTGGCGCAAGATAAAGATAAACAAGCAAGTTAAAGATAATATGAGATGTATTCCTGTCAGTCCACATTCAAATGATATGAATGCTTAAAGAAAGAACTTTAGAGACATATTGAAACACAAAATGTCATTAAATGTTTTTCACGAAATGAAGATTTCTTGGAGTTTTTACTTATCCTAGCTATATCTCGTTTTATACAACGTTCTGAAGTTTTGCACTTCAGAAATAAATAGTTTTTTTAAGCTGATGTTTGTATTTGGGAAATAGTTTTCTTAAGCTGATGACAATCAATATTGAATATAGATAGAGAAGATTTGGAAGGGGAGGTTGGTTGGTTTTATTGGCGCAAGAGCCAGTCCTGACCATACTGCGCCAAACGTATGGTGAATAAACAAGTTCATGGTGTTAAAAGATATGGTGATTTTGAATAAAATGTGTTAAAATTCTAAAAACATTGAAATTTTTCATGATAATTGATAAGTACAATTAGTTAGTTTTTCACATTGCATCATTAAATCTAAAATAACAGCCGGCATAACGTAAATTGATGAAAGGATTAAATATTGACCAAGTAAACAATATGAAATTAGAAAAATGTAGATGTAGAAGAAATTATGTAGCGTGATAAAACCAAAAGAAAATTCATGGCAATAAATAACAATGTTAAAGAGAAAAAATTAAGCAAAAATGCTAAATATTTTTGTATTTTGTCGAAATAATATACTTTCTTTTTTCTCTTTTGGGCTTGCAATTAGGTGGAGGACTAATCACTTCTGGGGAGTCCTCCAAGACTTCAGACATGATATACTCTAATGTGTCATTGTCACCATCTGACACATAGGATGAACTCATCTCGGCATCAGCACCAGATTCCCGAGATTTTTTCACTTTTGTTTCTTTTGAAGGAATAACAGCGACAGGCGAAGAAAGCAGTTTGGCTCGAGTAGAAGTATGGAGTTTTTTGTATCGTACTTGTGCTGGGACATTGACGAGGTGATACAAAATAAAATTTTGAAATTTTTTCAGCCATGTTACCATTTTTTGTTTTAAAAGGAGAGGCCATTTTAAACTTTTTCTTGTGCGTAACAAGTTTAAAACCAGTTAAATCAGGTGAAGCAGAAATGTCTTCACAAACTGATGCAACAGGGTCAGAAAAAGACTTTGGTAAAGTATTTGAATAACATTCTATTGGTGTAGAGTCCATCTGTCTCGGATTTATGCTAGAAGTTAAATCATTTAGATCCCATTGAGTGGATGTGGTAGATAACTTTTTGACGGCAGAAGCATAACCATTTCCAGTGGTAGAAGCTTTAGATTTTATTAATTTTCGGGCTTTCTGATAAGATATTTGGTTTTTCACTTTAGTGGAAATTATTTCTTTTTCCTGTTTCCAGGCTAAACAGTTACGAGAGAAAGAAGTGTGCTCCCCTTTGCAATTCACACACTTCTCTTGAGCATTGCACTCGCTACTGTCATGACCAACTTCTGCACAACGGGCGGAAGTCAAAGTCCCACGGCAAGAAGATTTAGAATACCCGAAACGTTGGCATTTGAAACAACGTAATGGATTAGGAATGTAAGGTCTAACAGCAAGGCGCATATAACCTGCCTTTATGTGTTCTGGCAATTTAGAGGAACTAAACGTCAAGATTAAATGTTTAGTATTTTGGAGCTGATCATCTCTCCGTATAGAAATACGCCGTACATGGATCACACCCTGTGTTTGCAATTCCTTAGTAATTTCTTCAGTCGGAACATTAAACATCTCCCCACAAGAAATAACTCCTTTGGAAGAGTTTAGAGACGCATGGGGAGAAACAATGACTGGTATACTTGAAAAATCTTTAATTTTAACTATCTGTTGAGATTGCTTCCGAGAACATACTTCGACCAATAAGTCGCCGGATCTGAGTTTTTTAGTGCTTTTAACTTCGCCTAGAGTAACAGTAATGGCTTTTTCCACCAGAAATGGAGAAATTGAATGAAAAGTTTCATTAGAGTCAGATGATCTTTTTATCACTAAAAAAGTAGGAAAATTTTGTGCTGTTGGAATAACGTTGGAAGTAATTTGTTGCCCACCGAAGGGAGCCCGTTTGGATTTACTCATACGATATTGCTAGAAATTCAGGTCCGACGGCACCGCCCACCACGGAGCCCAACAAGGGAAGGCAGCCACCGGCTCTGGCCATTCCCAAAATCGGCGCTTGCCTTAGTGCTAATCAGTTACCTATACGCTGGGAGTTACCCCCGATGACAGTGACCACCCTTAACGCCAAGCCCAATGAGTAACCCCTTCGCTTGATCCCTAGCAAACCAACCACACAGGTGGCTAGCGACCAGCCGATTGATACACCGGGGACCACAGTGCACCACCCGTCTAATGGGTCACCACGCACGGCCAACACGTGGGGGTATTTGCTGTCCCTGAGAAGCAAGAAGCAAACAGAGCGGCGACAGCTTCTCATGGAGAGCTCCCTCGCCTACCCTCGAGGGAAATAAAAATGACAGTAAAAAGCAGAAGGTGGAGGGGAGATTAAGCTGAAAGGGAGTAAAGATCCCTGGGTACCTCGGGATTGGGACACCCGTACTCACCTAAAGAAGGTGAGCCCCTGAGGTGTTGGAAGGGGAGGAGGGAAAGAGTAAATTATATTTATTAAGTAACGATAGATGGCGGCACCTGTAATACATAACAGATTAGTTAATTTGGCTCTCTTTCTCTCTCTTTAGTCGAAAGAGTCCTAGTCGGGGAATAGAATACATTTCAATTATCTTTATTTTCTAGTATACGATGAGAAAGCATTATAATCATCAACAAATTCGAAAATTATACAATCACCACATTCCTCTTGATTCGAAAAACGTATTTTTGGAATTGCATATGTATATCGCTCTGTTTAGCGTCATCGCGTTCACGGGCAGATGGATAAAATGCTTTGAGCTAGACAGATGTAATATAGTGTATACACTTTCGACGAAATTTGTAAGTTATTTTGTCAGATTTTGGTTAAAATCCGTTCATAAAAATTTGGACGTCTGACCGTCTGAATACTAGAGAACAATGTAGTAGTAAACAATAAAAGGTCTTGATGGATGAAATTTGGAATTGTATTTCACCTAGATTGTATCTGTATCAAATTTTGATAGTTGGTAGGAATTTTTGGTGGAAACGTTATGTTTGGGCATGCTGCGCATGGTATGGAGCATGGCAGATAAACAGGTTCTCGGTATAAAACGTATGTTGATGTAGAGCAAGAGGATGTGATGTGATTTGGGTGATTTTTTGGCACAAGAGCCACATTTGTCTGAGCAAATAGAAATATATAAAAGCAGTGGTAAACTACAAGTGCAGGTAAAGAATATAATGAAATAAAAGAGCAGAGAGAATTAAAAAGTAATGCGATATGATACCATAGCAATGAAATTTCAGAATTTTAAAATTTTAGTTGAAAAAAAAAAGATAAATTTAAAGCAGAAGAGTACGAAAACATTTCGCTGTTGATCAAGGAGATAAAAGAGGCATTGCATACACTAAATGTAAAATTTAATGGCTTTTAAAATATTCGGGTAGTGTTTTTCACGCACCAAGTCAAAGAAGTCGAATGAAAAACGCGATTACGATGAGAGCTATAATCATGACGCTCATCAAATCTGTTTCACAGAAAAATACATACATTTGGGACACTTTGGTATCTCTGCACCAAAATGAAAGTCGATTTGATGTCAACCTCACCTATAGGAAGAGAAGACTACAATCTGATAATCGGCTTGATGGAAGGCTGTTTATTTGGGTCTGCAGATCCTAAGCCAATTGCTAAGTAGTAAAAAATGTATTTAGACAAGAGCGTCTTAATATCGCAATAAGGAAGCGTCCGAGACACAACGTTCGTTGCTGATTTTCTGCCATTTCATTTCCAAAAAGGCCAGTGGGCTTCAAAACCAATAAAATATTATATGAACACCATCATTTTGTAGGAGAGGAAACAATAATCGAATTTCAATCGGAATCGAATGCATTCGATTATGATTCGAACAGAAAGGTGTTTTCATGCTATTGGTAGGGATGATAAAGTGATGCTGAGTGGATAGTGGTATTTTCTAAAGTGAAAACAAAATTGTCACCAACTCAGCTGTAAAAACAGAGCAACAATTATGAAGACAGTGGCTCAGTGTATCAGAGGGAAGCATGATTCCAAAATCAACATAATCCGATTTCGAGTCGTCCTACTTCTACATTCGATGGTGTAGAAGTAGTTGTTACTACACAATCGATGTAGTTGAAGATTTTTTGAATTCCAAAAAGGGATACACCCCTCAGGGGCTCACCTACTTTAGGTGAGTACGGGTGTCCCAATCCCGAAATACCCAGGGATCTTTACTCCACTTCAATTTACTCTCCACTGCGCCTTCTGCTGTCTCCTATTTCTTCTTTCCCTAGAGGGTAGGCGAGGGAGGTCGCCATGAGAAGCTGTCGCCGCTCTGTTTGCTTCCTGCTTCTCATGGACAGAAAATACCCCCCCGTGTTTGCCGTGCGTGGCGACTTATTAGACGGGTGGTGCACTGTGGTCCCCGGTGTACCAATCGGCTGGTATCCTGGTCAATTGGCTTGTCAGCTCAAGGGGATCAAGCGAAAGGGCCATTCTCTGGGGCTTGGCGTTAAGGGTGGTCAACGTTCATGGAGATGACTCTCAGCGTATAGGTCTAGACTAGCACTACGGTAAGTGCCGAGGCTAGGGTTCTCGGAGCCGGTAACTGCCATCCCTTGTAGGGCTTTGTGGTGGGTGGTGCCGTCGGGTCCTGAATTTTTTGACCTTTTGTGCATGGGCAAAAAGAACAAAACTCCCTTCAGTGGGCATCAAACTCAACACGATTTATCATCTTCAAAACATTTTGATAAGTTTTTTATTTTGAAAAGGGTATCTTCTACCAACAGTACGTTTCATTCGGTTTCATCTTTTTTAGTTGAAAAAAGTATATCCGCTCATCTTGGAACAGTATCATCTGTTCGGAAATTAAGTTAGGGAGATTTGCTCATTGAGGTTATTTCTCAAAAACAAGCTGACCAGATTGTAAAAATGACTAACATTGCATCCATTCCAGTGACCGTCAGTGCACATACGACATTAAACTTCTCCAGAGAAGTAATATCTTGCTGGGAACTGTATCACACTCCAGTTGCTGAAATAACCAAGGATTTAAAAAGTCAAAGGGTTACTCATGTCCGCCGTATAGCAATACGAAAAGATGGACAGCTCCTTGAAATCAAGCATTTGATCCTGACTTTTCATTCATCTAAAATACCAGAATACATTAAAGCTGGTTACATGAAATTGGTGGTTAGGCCTTACATCCAGAACCCCTTGCGATGTTTCAAGTGCCAGCGTTTTGGTCACTCCAAAGCTTCTTGCTGCGTATCTGAAACTTGCGCCCGCTGTGCGGAAACAGGCCATGAAAACTCTGACTGTACTGCACCGGAAAAATGCTTCATATGCAAAGGCTCGCACACTTCCTTTTCTTGTTCCTGTCCATCGCGGACATTTGAAAAGGAAGACATCGTTGAAAAGGTGAAAAAGGGCATTTCATATTCGGAAGCAAAGCGAATTGTGAACGCCCGTAGACCGGTTGATGTATCCAGCTACTCTAATGCTGCAAAGCAAAGGCTGGACGCAAGAGGCACTCAGATAAGGCCTATAATGATACATAAGAATCCATTTCAACAATCTTATACACCCTATGAAATTTGCCCCAAATCTGGATCATTTATAAACGATTTTTCTCCCAGTATTTCTATGGAACCTATCTCTCAAGATATCCTAGCTGCTGCTACTTCTCAAAACTTAGAAGATTTCAAAACCGTTATTAACAGGAAAAAATTTAAGAAAACCCCCAAGCCTAAAGATGATAAAACTATTGTCACAAATAAGTCCAATCATGGCAGCGAAATAGAATCGGATAACTCAATAGAGTACAATCCCCATGAAACAATTGAGGAAACTCCTGTTTCTCCAAAACCTTCAATAGATTCCAAGAAAGTCCATAAACTGTTTTTAAACAAAGTCCCCAAGAATGTCAAGTTAAATGGGTTGACCTCAAAAAATTTCATTGTGAATCTTCAAACACCCCAATTTACTATAAATACCAAAAGAAACATCGAATAAAAAGATTATAATGAGTGTTTACACTTGTTTTCTTGTTTATTAACATTACTATAAAACAAGTGTTATTTTTTGTACTTGTTTTACTGTCACAAGAGTTAAATTTTAATTTGTTAAATATCATTGATATTTTAATCTTTTAACGTTTTTGAAAAAAAAAATTTCTGGGATGTAATTTGCATTTTTAAAACCACTGATACTATTAATTATTGTATGTCTTTCCTTTTATGACGAGAATTTTAAATTGCATGACTAAATTGTTCGTTACGTTTTTAACACCATATGTTTGGTGCAGTATAGCCATGTCTGGCTCTTGCGCCATAAAATCCCAACATCCATCCATTCATCCAAAAAGGGATACAAAAAGGGAAATTACTGTTTTTCTCAAGGTGGAAAGAAAAATGAATCGGGCGATTTAATTACAATATTATCAGGGTTCGAGTTATATAACAAAAATTTGATTTCATTGAATGGGAGAATATGAAATGGACGGGCATGGTACAATCTGTGCAAACCAACTGGCAACATAATTGGAGGCTCAGAGTGCTCTGGCGCAGACAAAATTCGGAAGTGATACAAAACTGACAATTTCTTACGCTTGAAATTAAGAGATAGTTGGTGTCAAATTCTCAACTAGAGAGGTACGGAATACACCTGAACAGATTCGTAAAGGAGAGTGGTTCACAGTATCTAATGTTCGAAAAACGGAAGGACGGGCAGAATTATATACCATCCATCCATAATCCATTTGTGAAAGAATGATAGATTGATAAATATGGAGAAGTTCGATCCCCAAGATGTCTTGGAGAGCACCCTCAAAATATTCAAGGTCTAAAGCAGATGAAGAAATGGGAAAGTTTGTGATCAAAGACCACACCCAAAACTGTATTTTATCTACTGCTGGAATAGGCGTATTGTGGATTTGGACAACAGGATCTAACTGCATATTTCAACTTCGGCAAAAGTGCTAAGAAGACTAGTGCAAGAAGACTAGTGCACGCATTTAGTCTTCTTTGGAGAAGCTGTATGTACGTTAATTATTACACCAAGATACCGCTTTAATAACATTTTGAAACTATCGTTCTATGACACTCATGCTGCAACCCTGGCATGAGATTTGCAGATCAACGATACAGAGGCTTCCATGAGCTGATGATAGCAAACTATTCAAGATTCGACTCAAATGAACGGGACGCTTTCTTAATGGACAATGGCAGCTAATATAAAATATTGAGTAAACATTACCAACGTGGAATCGAAATGTTCAATGGGATAAAAATTTAGTTGCAAACACGTTCAGGTTCCTCCTATAAACAAAGTTTAACATAGTTGAAAGTATGCCATAGTGCCACGCACAGTCATGTGTTTTTTCAGTATGGAAAAATATGCATACAAATGAAGAGGTGATTAATTCTAATTAACGTCGGCACTAAAAGCATCTCAAAGGATTTTGTACAAATGGATTCAAGTTTAGTTTCATATATCCTATTTCAACTGATTTTGGCAATGTAAGCATTTGGAAAGTAAAAGCAAGGTACTTTGTAGGAAGAGTTGAAATACGGCGTGCGTGTGTCACTCCTTTAGCTTTTAATTCATTTGCAATTACTTTATTTCGTGCATGAAATAATTCCTCAAATATTATAACCTTTAGAAAAATTCAGAGATGTATGAGTGATTACAGAAACAAGAGCAGCTAAAGCTTTCAGTTTGAGAATTTGATGAGATTGTTGTCGAGAATTAACTTCAACCAACAGATCTCCCGAACAGAGTAAAAAAAAAAACACAGAGCAGAAACTTCTTCAGAGTAGAAACTTCCCGAACAGAGTAGAAACTTCTTCAAGTGTTCCAAAAAACGCCATCTTTACAAGGGGTGGCGAAACCGTGAAAAGTCTATTTTTTAAATTCCTTTGATGAAAAAGAAAGATCTTAATATTGTTCTGTTGTCTTCTTAATATAGTGTTGGGAAAATTGATTTTAACCCGGCAGAAGGCGTGCACCTAATAGTGACAAAAGAGATCGCGCGGGGTACTGAGTCACCCCCAGTCCATTTTATCTACAATTTTCCATAAATTAGATGAATAAACACATGTGAATTATAAATAATAATAAGTGCATTAATTTTTTAAGAAAATAAACTTCTTAAGTTCAGAAAACTATTTTTAATATTTAAGAAAATTTTACATTAAAAATTACATACTTTCTTTAGGAGTTTTAATTCTGCATACATTTTTGCAAACATACGAAGAATGATTTTTGCATGTAAAATTATCATATTTTATGTAAGAGATTATAGTTTTATTATCTTTAGATCTTGGACATATAACACATCATCCTTTGTCTTGTTTCAAGCATTTTTGTTGGGATTTTCTGTGATCCATTAGAAGTGGTGGCATCCATATTTTCACGAAGTATTTTAGGTAGCATTTTCATATCTCGCCTTATATTTATGTGAGACTGAATAAGTGATAATACCAATTTCTTCAGAAATTTTCTCCTGTTTGCATATTTCAAGGGAGGTGTCTTTGTTGCCATTAGAGCTACTCGGCATTTATGGCTGCGACGTTCCATGCACAATAGAAAATAACCATTGGCCACCTGTTGATTTTTCGAGCTGTTGAATATGATGACATTTCATCAACAGTGTGACGAAATTTTGTCAACAGCAATATAAATGCAAAGAAAGAGCTACAGAACGCAAAATTAGGCTGCTTAGAATGAGAAATTTCGAAGCAATAACAGTCGCGTGGGGAGAGTGAGTCACTCCATTCCCACTTGAATTCCAAGAAATGATTGCTCCAAGCACAGAAAAAAAAGTAAAAATTGCACTTCACCTACAAAGGGGACTGTCAGATAGGAAGGTACTGAATGGTTGATTGATTACAGATAAATATTTACCCTGCGATAGGTGTTAGGATAAGAATGGGGGTGACTGTGTGCCCCGCGCGATCTCTCTCGTGTTAAGCTCCATATGATATAAAAAGATTCAAGCACTTCGACACCGTCTACTACGGAGCTCAACAAGAAAAGTCAGGCACTGGCTGTGTAGCTAGTACTTATGCGTATAAAGTTATCCCCAGGCACAAAGACCACCCTTAACGCCAAGCCCCCTAGGAGTAACCTCTTCGCTTGATCCCTAGCAAACTAACTTCTCAGGTGACTAGCAACTTGCCGATTGATAATTCTGGGAGCCCCAGTCTTATGGGTCGCCATGTACGATCAACACAAAGGGTTTTTTGCTGTCCATGAGAAACAAGAAGTAAACAGAGCGGCGACAGCTTCTCACGAAAAGCTCCCTCGATTGCCATCGAAGGATGAAAAAAAAAACCAGAAAAGAACAGTAGGTTTTAGAGGAAGGGAATCTGGAAGTCAGAATGGATCACCAGGATACCTCGAGGTTGTGAACCTCGTTAGATCTAAAGAAGGTTTGCCCTTGCGGCAATTTCGTACAAGTTTCTAAAAAATTCAATCAATAAAACCTTATCCACAAAAGACAAAAATACACATCAAATAACTTATTATGTTGAGGAATCATTATAGACGGTTAAAAGCAAAAAAAATTGTGTTTCAGATCGAAGGAGCAGCCTGGACAAGTATCCATAATAAAGCAATATGTATTTGCCCAGAATAAACTTTAGGAAATGCAAGATAACTGTTGTAAGTGTCCAGGAAATTTTTTTTATAATACAAAATTTTGAGCATCGATACAAAAGTAACTTCGAATATAAAGATGGAAGTGATGGCATCTATTCAAAATTAAAGGCAGAGTATAAGAACTAAAAAGCAGCAACAGATTGGAATGTTAAAATTAGATGGTAAACTATTGAAATATTTGATTACTCAACAAAAAATATTGTTTGTTCAATATACAAAATGCTATACTGCAGTTCTGGAGGATATTACTTCAAAATTATGGACTACAATTATTGAAGGGGTAAAAATAGTTTTTGGACATATTTTTTTGAAATATTTTATTTCAAAATAATTGATTAAACTAAATCTGTTTACGAGTATTTAAGAATTTAAAGAATGAACTATTTGGAGTTTTTGTGAATATTTAAGAACAGAAATAGTAATCAATAAAACGCTAAGCTCATCTAGAATTCAATTTTTTTAATGTGCTGAATGTAACTTTTAGAGGGTCAGGAACATAATCAGATTTGCCTTTTTCTCGGTTAAGAAATAGATTGCTGAGAAGTCACTTTAGAAATACATCAACATCATTCGACTTTTTGTTAAATGGCTGTGAAATTCTGGTCTAGTGAAGCGAATAATTAAAATCTCTAAGTAAATAGAATTTTATTAATTTCAACTCTTAGAATTTTTTTAAAGTTCATAAATAATATAGACGTTCTACAAAAAGTTAAAAAAATCATATTAAATAAGGAGGGGGGGAATTGAATATTTCTGGATTTAAGATATTGTAATTTGAATAACTTACCAGAAAATTTTATAAGATGATTTTTTTGTGTGCAATTAATGCTTTTAATTTTCATCGCTAGATGTCAGCCTGATTTCTTAATTTTAGTAATAGATGGCAGCACAACCCTTACATTTATTTCGAATTTTCGGAAGCTATCATATCATTCAGCCGTCATGTTTGGAAGATTTTTTGGAAGCTGTCTTTATTTATGTCCCCCCTCCCCCATTTTTTAAATTTGCTAAGCTCCACAAAAACATTTTATAATTAAAATGATTTAAACAAAAGTTTTTTTTTTCACATAAGCTAAGATATCGAATATGCAGCACCAACCAGAGAGAAAATCGCAGCAATATGAGGATAAAAAATTTTATTAAGTGGGGCTCTAATTGATATTTTTTAAAGTACACCTTTTAAATAAGGGAATAAAGTTTTATGGATTTTAAAAAAACCAAGAAGATTAACTTGTGGGATTTTGCCACGTAAAGTTAACAAAGCTACAGCCGGCCTTCTCTATGGTGGAATTCGGTGGTAAAAAAACCATTAGGGACTATTTTTTTTTTTTTTTGCAGAGTTATAAAACAAGAACACACAAACATTTGCATATTTATTTAATGCGCGATTTTGTTTTTGCTATTAATTATTTGAAAATTAAAGTTTTTCTCATTTCTTTTTCAATTTTTCTATACTTAGTTTAGAAAAGGTCATTTAGGCATCATACCCATTTATTTGACAGAAGAAATTTCCTTATTAATTTTCTCAAAGAGCGTTCAGCATTTATTGTAGAAACTAGCAATGTAAAGAAAAATTTTAATATAGTTAATGCATATAGGAATAAATCCTTATAATTATTAATTAGTGTAAGTGATATACTAATTATTAATTAGTACAGTGTTGCAATAAGTGTTGAGCGTTACTTATATCTCTTTCATTCAAAATCTAATCCCGTTCCAAGTAATTATTTGAATTAGGTTTTCATTTACTCCATACTATAAAACGTTACAAAGTTTTTGTAAGATTTTCTAATTCATTTTTTTTCTAAAGTTGTTGTGTCAGTGATTAATTTGAAATACTTTTAAATCTGTTTTCTATCAGTACAATACCATTATCCTTTGCAGAATTAAAAAAAAAAATTTAAATTCCTCAGTCAAGTTTTCTACAATTTTGTCTTCTGCTGTTTCAAAATAAGTAGTATATATTTTCTTTTTCAGATTCGTTTTTCAAAATAATATTCTGAAAGATTACGTGCTGTCGCGTTTGCTCGTCTAAATACGAATAAAATTTCGTAATTAAATTTTGGGTTTCATCTTTAATTTTATTGACTAAATTAAAAGCCCAACCGAAAACAACTATTTTTATTTGAGATAGTTTATTAATAGCTAATTTTGGACAATATTGTAAACCATTCTATTAAACATAAAATAAGTCATTTATTTATTGAATCCATTAGACTTATAGCTTCGGAACCGCTGTAACATTGTTATTTGCATCAATAAATTATTCTATTGCTAGTTTACTCAAACTGTATATAACACAGCTTAAACCGTATCTATTTTGGCTTCCCAATGAGTTCTGGTTTGGTTTGGTTTATTGGTTTTTTATGGCGCAAAGGCCAATACTGGCCAAGCTGTGCCAAACTCATAATAAATTAAAATATTAAAAGAGATAAAAGAATAACATTAAAGTAAGAGTATGTAAAATTAAAATAATGAAGTGAAACTCTAAATTAGATATTATGCATGAAATTGATGTCAAGTAAAAATGAAAACAAATTAACATGGTAGGGGTCTCCAATTATGTCTTGCAAATTTGGATAATCTCTGGCAAAATATTTTAGTCTTAGAAGGCGATATTTAGGACATTCACATATGATATGCCGAACAGAAATTATGGTATTACATTTTACATAAATTGGAGCTGCATCTGAATGAAGTAAATGGTTGTGAGTAAAATAAGTATGGCCTAGGCGAAGTCTTTTCAGCACAACACTCTTTCTGCGGCCGAGAGAGTCATTCTTAAAACCAGAGATAGGAGGTTGGATGGAGTGTAATTTATTACTAAGTTGAGAGTTCCAAGTATGCTGCCATATACGAAGCGAACATTGCTTTACAATTTCTTCCAAGTCTTGAAACGGAACAAAAGTGTCTTCATTTAAACTAGCTGTTTTTGCGGCAGCATCAGCTTGATCATTCCCCGGTATACCAACGTGTCCAGGAATCCAACAAAATAGTATGTTGAAATTACGATCCAGTAATTTAAAATATAATTTTACTGTACTGTGCACCAAAGGATGGCTTTGTCTGGAATAGTTTAAAATTGCTTCAATTGAACTTTTTGAATCGGTATATATGATCCAATCTTTCTTTGATAATAGTCTTATCGCTCTTAAAGCAGTATAAATGGCAAAAATCTCCGAGGTGAAAACAGAACAATGTTTATTTAGCTTCCTAGAAATAACTATGTGATCAAATATTACTGCTGATCCAACGTGGTCACCGATTTTGGAACCGTCTGTAAAAGCAGTGCCGTATTTTTCAAATGATTGCCTATGTTCATAAAAAATTTGTATGTAAACAGATGGCGCAGTAGTAGATTTGGGCATCTTAGTAAAATCATTGATAGTAAGAATGTCTTTGCATGTAAAAGGGGGGATTCCGTCTTCTTTGGTTAAAATTTTGATGTTCTTTAGGTTAAAACTATCCAAAACCGGGCGAATTCTAAAGCCAAATGATGAAATATATGAAGTCTTTCTCATATAACTGTCCATAAATCGGATTCACGACTTTGTCGTAAAAAGGATGTGATGGATTCTGATTTATTTTAAAAAAGTATTTGAGAGAAAATCTCTGGCGTCGTAATTGTAAACTTAGTTCTTTAGTTATTACGTATAAACTCTGAACAGGAGAGGTTCTAAAAGCCCCTGATGCGAGGCGGAGCCCCTGATGATGTATTGCGTCAAGTTGCTGTAGAATAGATTTTGCTGCTGAGTCGTAAATCACGCTACCGTAGTCTAATTTTGATAATATCACACTTTTATAAATTTTTAATAGAATTGAAGTATTGCAACCCCATGTTGTATTTGACAAAACTTTGAGAATATTTAAGGACTGAACACATTTTTTCTTTAGATGTAAAATATGAGAACGGAATGTTAGCTTTGAATCAAATAAGAGGCCTAAAAACTTAACGACCGGCACGACGGAAATGGCGGTGCCTTTTAACTGAATTTCTGGTTCGGGGTGCAAGCCCGAATTCGACAAAAATGAGTACATTTTGTTTTTTGAGTAGAAAGAATGAAACCATTTTTATCAGACCATTCCGTTATAGATTTGACAGCAGCTTGCAATTGTCGTTCAATAAAGGGCATGTGAGTACTTGAGCAATGGATTTGAAAATCGTCAACGAATAATGACCCATGAACATACGGTGGGAGTTTTTCCATAATACCATTAATTTTAACAATAAATAAAATAACACTTAAAACACTACCTTGCGGTACCCCTTCATTTTGAATGAAATCATCAGATAAGACATCATTAATTCGAACGTTAAAAATTCTTTTTTGAAGAAAGCCTTGAATAAAAATTGGTAATTTTCCACGAAAACCCATGTCATGCAGATCTTTTAAAATGCCATGCCGCCAAGTACGATCATATGCTTTCTCCATATCGAAAAAAATAGATACTAAATGTTTTTTGTAATGAATGCTTCCCTGATGGCTGTTTCCAGAATTAGTATGTTATCTAAAGTACTGCGATCATGTCTGAATCCACTCTGAAATTTCGAGAGCAATTTCTTCTCTTCTAGGACGTGGATTAATCTAGCATTGATCATTCTCTCCAGAGTTTTACAAAGGCAACTGGTAAGAGCTATAGGCCTGTAACTCGATGGAAGCTCTGTATTTTTACCAGGTTTTAGGATGGGAATAATCGTTGCTCGACTCCAGGACATTGGGAAAACATGTTCATTCCATATTCTATTGAATAAAATTAGAAGCGAACGTAATGAATTGGAACTCAAATTTTTTATCATGTCATGATGAATGCCATCAGGTCCTGGTGCTGTGGGATGCGAGTTCTGCAACGCTCGCCTAAGTTCATGAAGCTGAAAATCAATATTATAAGCATATGACGCTAATGTATTAAAGTCGATTTTTCTTTTTTCTTGCTGTTTTTTATAGGTAATAAAACTCTGAGGAAATGATTCTTCACTGCCTACATTAGCAAAAAACGTACCCAATGTATTCACTATGTTCTTTGTATCAGTGATAGGATTTCCATTGCTGCATAAGAATGAAAGTTTCTGATTTGATTTGTTGTTCCCTATGATTTTCCTAACTTTTTCCCACATACGCTTGGAAGACAGATGTCCGTGGATGGAGCTAACATATTTTTGGAAGGAGTTGTACTGACTCTGTCGTCTAATTCTTCTAAAAAAGGATTTAGATCTTTTAAAGGCAATGAAATTTGTGGTGGTAGGATATCTTCTGAATTTATCCCAGGCCTTTCTTTGTGCTTTTTTGGCAGCAGCGCAATTTTCATTCCACCAGGATTTGTATAATCTTGGCAAATTTCCAGATGATTTCGGAATGGCTATCTCTGCAGCTTTAATCAAGCATTTTGTTATTGAATTTACTGCATTATCAATATTTGGTTGCTTTACCATATCGTCTGTTAGTTCAGAATGAAACCTAAAAAGTTGCCAATTGGCTTTGTCAAAGATAAAATGCACAGGTCTTCTGGGAAGGCTAACATCAGATTTCGAATATTTTAAAATAATGGGAAAATGATCACTGTTGAATAGATCATCCGATACTGAGAAATCCCAATGGGGTGCAAGTGAAGGTGAGCAAATGGCAAGATCAATAGTGTGAAAAGTTTTATTTGCTTGATGAAAGTAAGTAGCATTTGAATCATTTAATAAACATAGAGAATGGTCATCTATGAATTTTTCGATCTGTCTACCTCTTGCATTGGTATCTGTGTTACCCCAAAGGGTATTATGGCCATTAAAATCTCCAAGAATAATAAAGGGAACTGGTAACTGTTTGATAAGATCATCAAGATCTTTCTGGTGAATGGTATCATTAGGCGGAAGGTATATAAAGCATACAGTAATTACAGATTTAATCTGAATTTGTACAGCTACAGCTTGTAATGGAGAAAGAATATCAATGTTTTTGGACGGAAAGCAGCTAGGAATGAAGGTGGCGACGCCACCAGAAGCACGAACATTTTGTAAATAATCTTTTCTATTTATCTTATAATTTTTTATTCTCACATCAGTCATAGGATTGAGATGTGTTTCTTGGATTCCTAAGCATACTGGTTGATATGTATTCAAAATAGATTTAATATCATCAGAATGGGTACGGTAGCCATTGCAGTTCCAAGAGATTAAACGAATGGTCATTTTTTGGGTTTTCTAAAAAATTTTGATTTAGAATGTTCGGATGTTATGCGACCAGAATCGGAATCTACTTTGTCCTCATCCATGCTACTTATAGAGTCGTCTGATGGATGAATTTTCAGTTGTTCTTTTTCCTGAATTTGATGTATTTTGCTTTCTTTTTCAAGATGCTGCTGGGCTTTTACTTTATTCAAAACCTTTTTCCGCTTAATTTTTTTAGAAAGAAGTGAAGAATTTTCTTCATACAATCTTTTTATTTCAAGAAGAGTGAGCCATTCACTTTTTTTTACTGTTATAATATCTGTGTCCGTATTAGCAGGTGCACCAGGATTACTAACAGTCGGTTTAGATATTGGTTGCGAATTTCGCTCACAGAGAGAATTTAATGCCATGGAATAGGAGAAACCTGGTTTGGGTGTTCTATCTGTTACTATTTTTCGAGCTTCTGGGAAAGATATGTTTTTTGTGATTTTAACTGTTTGTATTTCTTTTTCTTCTTTGTACCGTGGGCATAATCGGAAATATGCTGGATGGTCACCGTTACAATTGAAACATTTTGGTGCTGTTGAATTGCAATTGTTACTATTATGATCAGGAAGGGAACATCGAGCACAAATTTCTTTGTCTCCCCTGCATGCCGTTATGGTGTGCCCAAATTTCTGACATTTGAAACATCGGATGGGATTTGGTATGTATGGTTTAACACAACAGTTTATATAGGCTATTTTCACAGATTTTGGCAAAACCGGAGTGTTGAATGTTAAGATAAGGTGCTTTGTAGGCAAAATTTGATTGTTTTTTTTATTGTAATTCTACGAACAGCTATTACATTTTGTTCTTTGAGGCAATTTAGGATGTCTTCTTCAAGGTCTGTCTGAAATTCTCGTTCCGATATAACGCCTCTGGAATGATTTAAAGATCGATGGGCTGCAACAGTGACTTGGTTTTCACCTATCATTTTAAGTTTTTTAATGTTTTCTGATTGCTGTTTATTTTTCACTTCCACAAGAAGGCCACCATTAAACAATTTTTTTATATTAGTAACTTCTCCAATGACGCTAGTTAAAGATTTGTGGATAATAATTGGTGAAACAGATTTCAATGAATTTTTTTCAGAACTGATAACAAAAAATTTACAAAAAGCATTACAATGGTTAGAAATATTAGAAGCCATGCGATATAGAGCAAGGTTCGGGCCCGACGGCACCGCCCACCACGGAGCCCACCAAGGGAAGGCAATTACTGGCTCTGGTCATTTCCAGCCTCAGCATCCACCATGGTGCTGATCGGTACCTATACGCTGGGAGTTACCCCCGGGGACAGTGACCACCCTTAACGCCAAGCCCAAGGAGTAACCCCTTCGCTTGATCCCTAGCAGACTAACAACTTATATTGCCAGCTACCGGCCGATTGATACACCGGGGACCACAGTGCACCACCCGTCTAATGGGTCGCCACGCACGGCAAACACGTGGGGGTATTTGCTGTCCATGAGAAGCAAGAAGCAAACAGGTTGGCAACAGCTTCTCATGGAGAGCTCCCTCGCCTACCCTCGAGGGAAAGAAAAAAAGGAGACAGCAGAAGGCGTAGTGGAGAATAAACGTAAAGGGAGTAAAGATCCCTGGGTACCTCGGGATTGGGACACCCGTACTCACCTATAGTAGGTGAGCCCCTGAGGGGCCAATGAGTTCTGCACAATGGTTCGAGAGTAATTTTTAAATGCTTTTGTAGGTTTTCCCATCTTTTTGTTGATTCAGAAACTAAGCCATACAAACATTGCAACAATATATACATATGCTGGTGGAAGTTACATCTCAAATCAATAAATTAAAAGAGTATGATACAATATCCAGGCACACGTATAGATTGAATGAGAACAACAGCGAAATTTTATACAGATATGGCGACATCGAACACCAGTCTCGTTGTGCATTAAAAAATTATCTTGCTTTTTTCATAGAATTCCATCATTGGGATTCAAATAAGCGAATAAGAAGAAAGTGTCACAGGAACCCAAGAAATAAAGCCCGAAACAAGGAAAGGTGAAAGAAAAAAAGTCTTCTGGGAAACATTTTTATACCAATGCATGTACGCTTAAAGCATTTTCAGAACGCAAACAAAGACTCCTGACGTAACAGTTATAGCTGGTTGGCAAATCTTACTGAATTTTGTTTTCCGCCGACAAGACACACTGATGGACAAATTTACAAAAGCTACGAAATGTTAAACTTATTCATCGCTTATTTTATGATTTTTGTTTAAAAAATAAAATGAACTAGTGCGAACAACTTCAAATTATTTTGAAAACTCATCATCACGTTTTAATTATTTATTCCGTTAATAAAATATTTATACTTCGCTTATTATTAACAACACAAAAAGGTAATAAGATGTCATTTGAAAATTTTCCTGTTAATTTTTTTCGTAATCCTTTACAGTTTTATTTTTTAATCAAGAATTTTTCCATTCGAATCTGTTGAACTAAAAAACAGAACAATTCATTGCAATTGAAAAGGGGGAAAAAGTGAGAAAGAAGTATTCGAAGGACAAAAAATCATCGAGCCAGCAGAACTGATTGTACAGAAGACTTGTAAATTTGGATTGGATGGGGAAATTCAAGCTTATTGGAAGTAGCCTCACATTTTAATGCGTGCGTAGATTCAAAAAAGATACTTTTTGTGTGCTTAATTGTTTCCCTCTGATCAGTTGAAGAATCTCGTTGCATCGGGACCATGGTTTTTTATACCTAGTGTTCATTTGATCATTGTTAATCCGTGCTTTTAAGATCTTATTGGTGGACTGTTCTGTTATCGTATACTCTTTTTTGCTGAGCATTTGGAAAAGATGCATAGAACAAAAACATTCAATGCATTCATAATCGTAAGTTTTTGTATGCGTTGTAATCAATGTCATTCGTTTTTCTTAAATTCAGGAAAACCGCTCGGGTTCCTTTTTGAAAAAGAAAGAATGAAAGAAAAATTAAACGAAAAGAAAAAAAGAAAAATGAAACACCTTTTTCATGAAAAAAATACCCGTTGTTATATAATGTACCCGAGATCTGATAGAAACATTAAAATTTTCTGTAAATGGTTGCAATGTTAAACATCCAAAAAAAAAAAAAAAGTAAATTGAGACCATTTACTAAAAATCCGGATTTTTTTTGTCGGAAAATTCGTGATTTCAAATTTTAACAACCGTTAACATTACACCGCTTATGTTCAAATGTTAAAATATGAACATAGTTTTTCATTCATTAACCTCCCAGGGGGCGAGCGTATGTGAGAGATACACTAGAGATGAATTTCGTTTTATACCTTCAGATCTGGTGGCACTGGGAATGCTTGTCTTTGGCTATTTGTCCCCCTTCCTTTGACATACTCTCAGTTGTCGTCGTAAGTATGTGGCGTTAATGGGTCGCTGCCGATCAGATATTTGTATTTCAGAGATACACGCGACCGTTTATGTCAGTTTTTGTCGCATCTGATTTTGTATGATTTCACAAATAAATCCGCATTTTTTAGACTGGCGACAGCTGACAAATGCACTTGCAAAGGAAAATGTTGAAAAAAAGCACCCACATCTCTAAAAGGTGGGCTGAAATAGGGGAAAAACCTTGCCAAAAAGAAAAGTGGACTAGAATCACGAGGTTCGGTTGTGAGATTTGACAGAAATTTATATATTTGGTGCCCACTAAACACATTTGCTCAAATTGCAACGCTGCACTGAAATAACAAACTATTTTCTTCCTTTTCATATCTAACTTTCTATTACTTTTTCCTTTTTATACATAAATTCTGTATTTTTGTACTTTTATATTTTATATGCAAATTGTTCAGTCAAAATATCGACAATTTCATTTATATTATTTTTAAATCAATACGTTTATAACCTGTGGTCATTTTATATTGTTATTGAAGCAATCCATGTTTATATTGTTTCTGATTCTTTTTAAGTAAAAAATGTTTAAATTTATTAGTTATTAATCCTAAGCTATTTACAATATAATTTTAATAGCTACACTTTTGAAAATTTACTATAGCGTATGTGGGAAATACGCGTGACCTTTCATGTTGGTATGACGGCCGCGCCTGCTGGAAGGTTAATAGGCCATTAAACGCAAAACCTAATACGTCACATTGTAAAATGAAGGTGGTGATTAAACTTTATACACTTAGGTAGTGGCTTTAAACTTAAGTATAATATCAACATTTGAGAGAGATGGAGAATTCTTGTACAAACGTAAAGCTGAGATTCTTGTCGAATGTGTGCATATTATTCCATATTTACAGTAAATAGATTTTTTTCTGTACTTTAGACATCAATAATAGTGTTAAAATATACTTAATTATATAATATTTATATGTATAAAAACAACAACCTCAGGTGTTCTGAAATCACCGGGTAGAACGAAACACTTATATCATCAAAGGTCGGATTATCAAACAGGCAGCTATCTAGGGGCCTTGCAATTTTCCTCTGAGATTTTAATACTCTTTTGTGGGATATTTTCTGATCGCAATAATTTTATATTTTTATCTAGTTTATTAGATAGGTGCATTCAAATTGAATCAATTGAAATCAATTACCATGATACTTGATAAGACATTTTCTACTTAATCTTTACCAGCTTTATTTATTTTATTTAAAAGCTCTAAAAAGCATGATAATTTTTTAATTCAAATTCTTTACTCATATAGCATTTAACGTATTTTAATTATAAAGCATTGGCGGCTTCCTGGCATAGGGATAGCGTATCTTTCCCGTAATCTAGGCGTCCCGGGTTCGAGTCCCGGTTTGCGCATGGTTGTTCAGTATTCTATCTGCGAGATGCATGAATGAGCCCCCCCCATAAAAAAGGGGTTGTGCAAGCGAATGTGTGTGTGTCACATTCATTTGAGCTAGAAGTCAGACTTCTGCACTTTGGGTGCTCAGGGGTCTTTACCCTCAGAAGTTACTTCACCCCCCTTTCCGTTTAAACACGGACATCATCATCCATTCGAATATGTTGTTCCCAAGAAATAAAAATCAAGCTAGTATCAATTTTTGTAAGTGAAGGATGACTGATTTAGTTTCCAATCGAGCCACCAGCAATTTTCAGTACAATCTACTACTCAATTCAGCTGACAGCAAATCAGTTTTGGAGCAGCATATTATTATTTATTTGACTTTTAATGCGACCGAGTTTAAAATCCTTGGCGGAAAAATATTTTTTTTTCTCCTTTACACCTGAACGGTCCTGCATTCTTTCGTACTGTCCGGGTGATTGAGAATGGTTATGATTTTTTTTCTTTGAACAACTTAGAGAATAAAATTTTCTAACAGCATTGGGAACTTCCTAGATAAACCGACTTTGCATGAATAATTGCTTTTAGATAGGTAAGTAGTTAAAGTTTTTTTTGCTCAAAAACCAAATATAGCAATTCTGCGCCAAGCATATGATATTATACAATATTTGAAATCGTAATTTAATTGAGTTTTAAAGTTTCATTAATTGAAATAAAAATATGGTTGAAAAAAGTTTTAAAATTTCATTAGCACTGCAGTAAAATTCAAAATCCAAGCGAATGAAATCACAGTATGAAGAAACGTTTAAAGCAAGAGTTATTTTTTCTCCCTAAGATTAAAATCCAAAAACCTAAAATATGCAAAGAAGGCAAAAAACTTTATATTTCGAACATAACCAAGTAATTTGTTAGAATAAAAGGGAAAAAAGGTACAAACAAGCACAAATTAAACATTTTTGTACTTCGGAAAATTGCTTTTAAAAGAATTTGTCGGAGCAGGCAATCTTGGACACTTTATTGAAAAAAATCTCGCCGAGGCAATATTAGTCTAGAAAACAAGTTTGACGGAAACGAATTGTGTGTTAAACGCTAAAAAGTTGCCTTTCTACTGCATGAAATTGTTCTGAAATGAACAAATTATTCGATTGAGGATCCCGTTTTCATGGTGCTTCCTTATCATGAATTACCTTCATCAGCGGTTGTGGTGAAAAAAAAAATCGGCAATCATCGCAACATAAAAGGCACGACGATCAAAAGAATATACGAAAATTTTAAGGATACTGGTACCGTGTTGGACAATGTGCGAACTACGGAGAATAAAGGATGCGTAAACGAACAGAAGCCAGAAAGTGAGAAAAGTGGGCGAAGTCTATCAACTTCAGCACAGCAGGTAGCATAACAATTCGACATGTCCAAAAGCATGGGCCATTGGTTAATGAGGAGGAATGCGGGTTACAAAAAAATCAATCAACCAACCACTGTTCGATTTGTATGTTTTAAAGAGGTTTGGTTTTGCATAGATGGTATTAATAAGGTTGAATGTAGGGAAATTGATTTTAATCGGATTTGATTCCGTGACGAGGCGCATTTCCATCTTTAAGCATATGTTAACAAAGAGAATCTAATGTTCTGGGCTGCTGAAAATCCTCATCAAGCAACAGTTTGGCCACTGCATCCACTTAGGATCACAGTTTGGTATGTGCTGAAGCATTATTGAGTCAAATTTTTAATCGAAAATGTCACCAGTGAAGCTTATATTGACCTATTGAATGATGGTGTCATCACATTCTTGTGTATTATAGACAAGATAAGCGATTCTTGGTTTATGCGAGATAGTGCTAGAACCGAAACTTCAATCTCTTAATGGAAGCTTTTCGCAATAGACTGATCGGGTTGGATTCTTTTACGGAAACAAGCAGTGGTATAGAGTGACCACTTTACTTCCTGGATATGAGACTATTTTTTGAAAGGACGTCTGAAAGTCAATATATCTCGCACAGTCCTCAACACTGAACGGCTTGGGAGCAGCAATTGAAACCGAGGTCAAGGAAATTGGGATAGTTGTTTTGCGGAAAACAATTACAAACTTAGATTCCAGACTTCGCAATTGTCATTTGCTCTAACTGCCGAAATTTCATGGATTTTCCCTCGTTTTTAAAAAAATATTTTGATATAATAATAAGTTTTAATAACACAAGTTACAAACCTTAAATTAGACTATTCAAAGGTCCCACACGCAATGTATCAAAATGCTTGTCGATGTAACTCTACCCAAATGGTGAAAATTTTAGAGGCTACTTACTTTTTGCGAACCCTACATCTGCGTTTATTGATTTCAAAATCTAGCTATACCATGATGCCGATGCGTAGATTTTAGAATTGTAGAAAGCAGTTGATGGCTTATTATCGTCAAAAAATTATTTAATCTTGCATTTGAAGAGTAATGGAAACCTGATCTTGGCATTTTATCGTACATATTATCCAACAAACAGGATTCCGCAAGAAAATATAGAACTGGATCGGTGGTGTCGGCTGGAATTATGCCAATATGGGAGTTGAATTCCGCAAAGGATCAAACTCGTGATCTTCCGATTTGCAGCCGTGTAACATATCCCCTATACAAAAGTGATCACCAATGTTGAGTCGTAGTTTCTGGCTTATTAAGATGTCGCTACAGATCTGCATATACAATGTATTAGTAACAGATTTTCTTCTACCAAATGAAATAAAGCCAAACTTGGACTATTTTTCACAGAGGCAAATGAGCGTCAAGCATACATTCAACTACATCATCAAATTTCATTGAAACAGGAAATCGCATTCTCTCCATCAGGTTATGAAATAAATGTGATCACAGTTCCGCTAAGAATAATTTATCAACAACCGTATGACAAGGTGCAAATTTCCTGTTTAATGTTTAGGTTCAGTCTCGGGAGTAAATGTGCAGATTTGTCGGAAAAAAAATCGACATTTTTTGTAGGGTGAAAAAAAACCCGACTTTTTGATGCCAGTTTTGAAAAAGATCGATCGATCGAAATCATGATCATAAATAATAGTTCATGATAAGTCACGATACGATAAATCGATATTCACAATTTGCATCTTCTATTTCGTTTTACCGGTTAAAGCTTATTTTTGTTGTTCTTCATTCTTTTTCGCCTTCATGCAGAATCTTTGTTAATATTTCAATAAATACTGTCATATTTTAATATATAAAAATATTCGTATTAAGTATGTTATTTTGGAATCAACTGTTTTCAGTTCCCTAACTAAATGATACTATCATGGAAAAATAATTGCGGTTAACATAAGGTTGTAGGTTGCTGTTCGTTTAATCCCTAAATATTTATCTACAGAAATTGAAACAAATAAAATTACTTCAGATGAAATTCACAGCTCGCGTTTCCACACTCGAGCGTATTTGCATAAAAACAGGAAATTCCCTTATATTTCCACTTTTTGACTCGCACGATAAATAAAAAAATACATACATCGATATTCATAATTTAAGTTTTCAATTTTATTTTGGTTATCGGTTAGGATTTATTTTTGCTGCTCTTCATCGTTATTGTTCTTCCTACAGAATTTTTGTTAATATTTCTATAAATACTTTATTATGCTAATACATAAAAATACTTGTTTTAAATGCCTTGTTGCATATTCTAACATGCAGATTATTGCCGATATGTTAAAAGCATCGACACACTTTATTAATCTAAATTTTCAAACTATTTTTATTCAAAAGAAATATTTTTCATTATATAAATTAAAATTTCCTTTTATTTGGAGTCGTTCTGATCAGTCAATATGTTAAGATATGCATTTTATAACTTTTAATACTTATAAATAATGATATTGCGAGATATTAAAAAATATCGATATCTATTACGATCACGTCATCGTCCAACCCTAATCTCAGGTTCGTGGCCAACCAAATGTGGCGTTATTGAACCGCAGCGACGCCACTCGATCTAGAAGTAGCTTACAAGAACTACTCTTGAATAATGACTATGAAAGTCAATGAAAAATATTCTACAGAAATTTTTTTTTTTTGATCGACAAGATTTTGGATTTCCATAAGAAATTCTACCTGTGGAAACAAGACTCATTATTTAAATTACATGAGTATATTTATACAAAAGTTAATGCAAATTATATATATTTTAGCATAATTTTTTTAATGCAAACATACATATGCTTCATTGAATACCTGTTTTTTTATATATCGATATCAATTTATATGATAAACGATTGAAGAAAGAACGACAGTAAAAGCCATTAGAAATCTGAGAGTTGTTACAACAATTTTACACTACATCCTTACAATTTCTCTGTAATGTTTCTCTCCCATGGTAATTGGCATTCCGACCAGATGTAACGTCATACGTTTTACAGAACATAGTTGAGTGCATACGAACAGCCAGATGTGGATCTTTTACACTAGAAGAGTCATTGTGTCTGGTCATTAGTTGTATCCAGATACAGAACCACATATGCATATATGTGTTTTCAAACAGAACCATCAAATCTCCAAAGAAGAAGAATGTCAAAACATACAAATGGTAAACTTTTTTAAAATTATGAATAGATTCCTCGCATATTCAAGAAATGATCAATCACCAGCAACTGTGGTCATTAAGTGTCGAAGTCAGGTAGACTTTAGCCAGTGTTATCAGTGAGTTGAATATAATTACCATGCGATCGGGAAGGGTTATCTACAAAGATGAGCAGACATACCCACAATCGAATGGAGGTCATGCAGGAAGAATTGCTGAGCAGCTATTGGGTGATAAGAAACTCAAGTTCACCAATGGAAAAAATCATTGGTGGAGATTTGACGGAAATGATATATAGGGTTTTTGTTTTAAGAGAAGATGATAGAAGAGCAGCGAAAGCCTTTAAGAAGTGGGCATTTGAACGCGTTTCTGATTTTGTGAGAAACTCCGTGCTATTGGGATTTCCGATTTAAGAACCACATGGTAAAGGTCGGTGAATTTCAGGAGCTGCCACTAGAGTAGTCGTATGAGCTAACAACACATTAGCCTATATTTTGGGTTCAATCTCCGGACTGATGAAAAAAACTATTTTATGACTTTCAACTGTTGTGTGAATTTTGTAAATAATATGAACCTAGATGAGAAGTTGTTTTTGCTTACAGATATAGGCCATTAAATATAGGAAACGTTTGTAACGGTACTCATAGTTGTTCAGCTAGGATCAAGATATTCGAAGAAATTCAAGAGGGACATAATTTTAGTTTTTAAATAGTTAAATATTATTACTATACTATAAAAAGTTTATTCAAGTGCTATTTTATATTATTCTAAAATAAATACAAATATTAGAGGATTTCAAGTTTAAGGAAATTATGTACATTTTTCTAATATATATTAGTTATCATTATCAGAAAAAGACTTCACTAGCTTATGACATGATATCAATAATGCCATTTAGCGTCTTACTCTTAAAATGCTTCATTTGAATGTAAAATTGTAAAATGTCACAGGAACGTGATTTAGCAGAATAAATAATCTGAGAAATTCTCCGAATATTGAAATTTCGACGAACGCAGGAATTTACTGACATTACATCAAGGTATCAATTTCTACTTCACAACAGTAACAAGAATTTTTTGGCGAAGGACGGAATCCAATCAACAGCACTCAATATAGTCCACATTTTTTCTCCTGAAATTAGATGTTTTAGGAATTCTGCTAAACAAAAACGTATTATTTCTTATAAGACGCATTTTTTAAAGTCTGTTTTGAAGAAAAATTCAAATGCTGGAATTCATAATAGTTGATCTGTTAAATGTACATTATTAGACCTTCACCAGTGCAATGCAAGAACAAATATTTTGAATAACATTTGCTTAAAATATGTGAATTCAATATTTAACTATAAAATTCATGTGCTAATTTTTAAAATGTTTTTTCTTATTTGCTACCTGCATGATTTGTAATGTTTCATATCATTACAAAAAAAAAACACTTATTTTTACTTTATTATCTCAAGTGTCCATTGTTCTGATTTCAATGTACTTTGATATGGTGGACTACTCTATATACCCAGCAAGCAAAATAGTATGTTAATTGTCAGGCGAACCAGTTGTTACCAAAGTAAATCTCTGCTATACAATGACAACAGCTCATTAACGCAACTGTGTTACGAAATTTGGAAAGAGAGCGATGTTTTTATTAATAAGACGAAAGCATCCTGAAAACCGATTAGAAATCAGTTTCGTGATAATTTCTATTCACATAAAATTCTTTCATTCATTCGTATAAAAAAGTATTATTTTGAAAGAAGGATAAAATATAATAGTTTAGGCTGAATGCAATTTAAATGGAATGCTGATGTGTTTAGAAATGAAGTCGACAAATTTCGATTTCGAGAGAATGAAGCTGGACAAAAGTTAAATGTTCTTGAAAAAATCGTGGTAGCTCAGGAGAGGTGGAAGATGGCCAGACATAACAGTTGTAAGGCAAAAGGCACGATCGCAATTACCAACAGTTTTACTAATCAGTGCACATCAGTTAAATTAGTTGATACTGCTATTGGGGTGGATGTATGGATGGATAGTTGGGAGTACTAACAGAAAAGCCAAATTTGGCTATGCTGCGCCAAACATATGGTGAATGAATCATTACATGTTAAAAGTGGGACAAAATAATTTAAAACCTAATTTGTAATGAGATGTATGCACAATGCAGTTGTAATAAAAATTCACAAGTATGAAGCAAAGCTCAAAGAGAATAAAATCTAAAATTACTACATGAAAACTAGAGTAAAATTAATCAGTAAAAGAAATTTTCAAAGCGAAACAGGTTAAGAACAGAAAACATTCATTGTTTATATTTTGTTGGCGTAATGATATGCAAATAACTAGTTAACATGCCAGGAAAAAGTTTATTTCCTTTTGAAGAAATATTAGCTCCCAGCTCAA
The DNA here is from genome assembly GCA_026543055.1 of Argiope trifasciata. NCBI lineage: Eukaryota > Metazoa > Arthropoda > Arachnida > Araneae > Araneidae > Argiope > Argiope trifasciata. The sequence goes on along the minus strand of JAPMOQ010006582.1, from coordinate 34,057 downwards.
AATTTGAAGACCGGGGATTTTTGATTTTTTGGGACGGCTTTCTCATCAGCTTATTTCTTAAATCACCAGATGTATCCTCAAAATGATTCAGTCATATTACATTCGAGAATGTCTTCTCTATCTGAACACTCGAAGTGCTCATGTCGCTTCTAATATCAGAATTCAGAATTTCAACTATAGCTGGAACGATGTTCTATTTATGGTTAGCACTTACCGGGAAGGACGATTTCACTTTGCCAGCAGTAACTTCGGAATCATTTCCATCAGAAATTGGATCAAAAGCAAGCTTAGACAAACTCGTTTCTTTACAAATGGGAGACCTTTTATTTTTCATTTTACTGCTGTTGCATCTAACGTATAATGATACATCATATCATCAAGTAATTCAACACGTCCAAAACTTCACGGGTCATGCATCCAACATTCACAGAGGAAATACTCACTTCAGCATAAAAATTCTATTGGTGGCTGTTCAAAGTAAGATTATAAAAATTCTGTGAGGGAAATAATTTTTTTCAAGATTCAAAGCTACAATCTCCTCTGTAATAAACTTTTCTCATTTTGCAATAACATGTAAATAATGGGTATTTCAATATTTAAAAATTTATTTATTCTAGTAGATCTAGTTGAGAATCTATGTAGTATTATAGGATTTTCAGGGAGATTTTTAGCTTATAAGGTGACTCTAGATACTTTTCGAACCGAGCAAACCGAAGAACATCTTTCAGAACTATGACGTCGACCTCTAATGGATCCCATCAAAAGTAAACACAGCAATAATGAATTCGCTGATAAATTGGTCAATGAGGATATTGATAATGAAACGGCCACTGGAGTTTCGCTTATTTATCAAGAACTATTCTCAAAAGAAATATCTGAACTCAATTTAATATACCGTATGCCACCTGTGCACCAATGGTACACAGTGACATCCCTTGACTTTCCGCTGGAAATCAGATATAACTTGACTCCCAAACTGCTTTGGTTGGACTAAAAAGTGGCCACCTAAAGGGTCTATTCTTTGGCAGTAGCAGAAAAATCAATCCCACATTTTGTTTTTTATGCCATTGCGATAGTAATTTCTATATTTTTTTTTCAAAAATATTTACAGCTTCTGATGAAAAATATTTGTTAAGTCGCAGTACTGGTAAAAGGGACATGAACAGTACTCAATAAACGCAAAATGAATGTTTTATTCTAATGCTCATTGAGGTAATTCGTTAAAGTCGTTCTACTAGAAAAGAGTAAATATAATATTGATTAAATGAATGACACTTTTGTGACCGACCTTATAGGGATAATTGCTGATCAGAATCAGCGTGCGTTTTTTTTAAATAAATTTCTGCCATTTAGGATATCCGAAGTTTTCTTTCCATAAATTGATCAGAAGATTTCTCATAGATGGAACCATAATTCCTGTCGTTTTGAGTACGATAAATGTAAAACTCATAAAGCTTTGATAAGTGGATTAAAAAACTAATTTAGAGGGTTTTTTAAAAAAACGAAACGTCCACAATAATAATTTTTTCCCCGACAGTTCAGAAATTGATAGCAGTAAAAATTCCAAACCCAGAATCAACGCTCCAACTGATCTATTGACGAGAAAGCTCTTCAAGAATCGAAGACTAGATTGAATATTTCGTTGCAGTGGTGCCTAATGCCACAATGATTTTCTACATTTCTTTTAAATCCATTTACTTGATGTTTCAGCTATTAAACATTAAACAGACAAAAAGATTGAATAAAAGATAAACATTGAATAGGAACTGATATCCAGGGGACAAAACAAGGAGTGTTTTTTTCTGGTGCACACTAGAGTAATTTTTTCTGAAATTTGCTTTCTTATAGAAGCAAATGTAGATCTTAGCCCAATTAGACTTTTATACCTTCCTCAGTTATTAATACGATTATGTAGGAAGGTGAGTGACTTTTTTTTGTGATGCAAATCCTTAATCCATTCAGAGTGTTTCACAAGTGCTGATAAATATTTCAATCGTTTCAAAGGAAAATGGAAGGATTTGAGATATTTCATGAGCAAAACCAATAGGAAGCTTTATTTTTGTAATGCGTTAGTGATTCTAAAACATCCTTTCAGGAATCAAGACTAGCACATATCCAGTCAAGAAATCAATGCTTAAGCCGGGGGGGGGGGAGCAGCCTAGTTGACTAGACCCTTGATTCGTCCTTACGAATTCGAAATCCATTGGCCGAAGACTCCGCGTATAAGATGGCTGGTGCACCTATAAATCTCACGCTTCTAATACAGGCAATCTCATTCAGAGCTAAGTTACTATCTGTGAATGAAGTTCACTCCGTGAAAATGGCTAGGAAACATAAGTATAAGATGGACTCTTGCTTTAGATGACGTTACTTAAACAAGAGACGCTAAAACACAGTTTAAAATCTCAGATTTCGTCAATGGGCTTCTCTGAAAAGTTTGAAAATTAGCTGAAGCAACAATAAAAGAAATCAACTCTCCAAGGGATAACGCGATAGGAACAAGTAAATTAAGAATCTGAGAAAATATACAAAACTGTATCGATGAATGTGAGCCTCTGTCGTCATAATTTGTTAGAAGAGATTTATTTTTCAAAAATTTTCTCAAGTGAAATGTTTGGATTGTAAATATTTATTCAAGCGAATTCGAAGAAAAACATTTGATAATAGTGAACAGGAAAATTTAAACATTGGACAAAATATTTTTTTTTTTGGTAATGCTCACTACAGAAATTTGTTCATTTTATTCCTTTCAATAAGGGGCTAATATTGAAATTATCACATCAAGCCTACGTTCCTGTGATAATTGAAAATTTAAAATCGAAAACGAATTATAAAAAGTACGATCAAGTTTTATTTATTTATTTATTTACTACTTGTCGATTTTCAATCAGAGTGTTTGAGCCTCACCGGAAGGAGACATTACTTTTGCCATGATAGTGAAAAAAGGAAAGATTCAAGCATGTTTAAGCAGGAGATCTAGAGAAGCTTTTTTAAAATACTCTCTACAATATTATTTTTCAAATAGCTCCTTTGAGAAATAGTCATTCAAATACGGATAAGATTATAAACATGGAAATAAAACTCCAGATATAATGGCAAAAAATGAAAGAAGAAATATGTTAAAATGTAAAGAAGTCAAAGTCTGTATGCGATAACCTCTGCTATAAGAATTTACTCAATGATAATTTTTCGAATGATAATTTTGCATGATGCGGATGCATGTGATAATAAAGAATTACGGCAATATCTTTAAAAAAAGAGATGAGCAATGAACAAAAATTGTTCAATATCGGCTACTACAAAATTTTTTTTCCAATACCCTCTAAATGCGCTGAATATTTTCATATGAACAAACTGTTCATATTGAAAATATCATTTGTGCCAAAAAGCAAGAACATATACACAGATTTCTTTTCATGTGCTTGTGAAATTGACTGCATTTGTCATTTCCTGCAAGAGCTTTCTTTTTCAGAAAATGATATAGGCAATGTTTCCAATTTCTAATTATTAAAGTCAAGATCCCGGGGAAACCGAGGTGAGCAGTGAACAGGAACAGATTAACGTTTGGCACTACAAGAATATTTTTTAATAATAACCATTATGTTCAGCTATTAGAGTACATCATTCAGACAAGTAGAAGATACAAATATTTCTCCTTCCATGCTCATATTGACAATACTGTAAATGAAATGCTAATAATGAGTTCGCATTTTTTTATATATATCCGTTCAAATTTTCTTGCAAGTTTTAATTTCGGGAATCCCTCAGATATAATAATTATTCTTGCCGGCTGGAAGGATATTGGTTGCTTTGGAGCCAAATTTATATTTTTTGTTTGATTGGTATTTTACTTTGCATAAGTTGCTCCACAATTTTGCATTTTTAATACCAACCAAACAGCCATTTTCTTTTTCATAACTTGCAAATAAGGAGCAATTCACTATCTATTTGCGAGAATTTTTGTAATAAAAACAATACTGATAACATAGAAACAGAAAATTCCAGGCAACGTTTTTTTTTGTCAAGCCTGTTGTAGGCATAAAATTTTACTGCCTGTTTCGAAAAAGGAAGAAAAGCAGGACTCCTTCCAAACAATTTACAAGTTTCCCTCTCTTTATTAAATAAGTAGGAAAAAAGCATCCCATCCTAGCCTAGTTAGCGCTGTAAGATTTGTCACAGCTTTCATTTTGTTAACGATCGACGAAAGGGCTTCCATCTCTCACGTTCAGTTAAGTTATACTCTTGTCCCGTTTTAAAGAAATACAAGGATTCTGAATTTTGGAACGGACCCCGCAATTTTGAATCGCGGTCAAGTGAAGAAAAGGACACCTGAGTAGGCACCCCATTTCCAGACTTCAGCACCATACCAGCTGGAGGAAGTTTGTCAAGAACGGATTTAACTTTTATCAGACCCGATTATGAGACGGTTCTTCGGGGAAGTCGGATCTCGAAATTGAAACCCATTGGTTCTGAAGCCGAGACTTCACCACCAATTCACCCTCACCCCCTTCCATCACTCACTTGCATGGAATAGCACAATGTGTTGTCTTTTAAAGTTTTTAAAAAATCACCCAATGTGCGGAATTAAAATGGGAAATTTGAAATGTGTACTCAAAAGACACGTGAAAAATTCTTCGGTAGATACTACACATTTTATTTACGTGTGGAAGTGAAAAAACAGTTTATTTATTAAATGCGTAGGAAGAGATTTCTTTTTTCTTGGCGAAATATTTACCATCTGTATAATATTAGCAGGAGAGTAGAAAGATGTAGAATATTTGCTGATTGTTTGCTTAGATATTATTTATAACTTAGCTTTATAAGGCCAGGCATTGAAATGCTTCCAATTAAAGGTAATTTATCCCGATGTTATTGCTACTGTGAGAAACGAGATAAAGTCAATAATTTTCCTCATAACAAATTCGATAAGGTTAATTCCTTCAAGTTTCTTAAAAACTGAAAGATATTTTGAAAATGCAGCTGTGATATTTCAAAATCTGTTCATCAACATTCATGTTAAAAACAAATAGAAAATATATGCTTGTTTTTAGACAGATTCAAGAAAGAGTTTTCTCTCAATCAAAAAGGACCATCGTGTTTTTCCAAAACCAAAACATTCAGCGATAGGAGTCTTTCCTTCTCTGAAATTTCATGGTCTACACCACAGAATAAACACATCATTCCATGTTGAACACAAGAAAAATATACGATCTCAGTGTGCAAAAATGTTATATTCGAATTGCAAGAGAAATAATGAAGTTTCATTATCTTCTACAGAATAAGAAAACACTTGCACAAAATACGACATCCTACGAAACGCAACTTTTCTCGAATAAGACAAAACTATATCAATGTTTTTGGAACACTTCCTTCTCGTGTTTATATTGGATTCAGCTTGAGTTCAGTTTGATTTTTGTTTGGGGTTTTCTAACGCAAGAGCCCTGATTTTGGCCTTGAAATCGAACCATCTTGAAACAGTTACTAAAGGAAATATGAGGGGAAATTCTAAAATGTAATCAAGATTGAAATAAAGGAATAAAATTTTATGCCTTCTAAAAATGCAAGAAGTTGGACATGTTGTATTTTATTTTATAAGAAACATGACGGAGTGCAAGACTTAAACCCCAACGCTGGGCAGGGAAATTTGGGCAATATGACAATATATGTTGGTCAAACATTTGACAATGGCATCTGAAACAAATGTGATTGTTCACTTAGTAGCAAATGAATATGGAGGAATCTAGTGTGCAGAATGTATAAACGAGTTCAAATAGTATCTGCCTTTCTGTTTGTTAAAGAGGGCTAAGGTTGCACAAAGGGTTTTTGATAATAGGTTTGCTAAGTTTGTTGTTTGTCTCCAAGTCCCACTGGCTCTGCCTTTGATTATAAAGAAGTGTTTCAATATATTTCTGTATTTCGCTCACATGAATAGTTGTAACCATTGGAGTCACCAATTTGGTGGCCTCGTCTGCCTCTTTGTTGCCTAAAGTTTGAGTGCAAGAGACCAGGCGGTATGTAAAAACCGACTTGGTTGGACGAATGCAATAAATGCATTTAAAAGAATAGTTACATCATAGAAACAAAGTCTGAAGGAGAATGATAAAGCATAATAAAGCAATATTTTCTAAAAATATACTTCATCATTTTCAGTTTTATGGCATAAACAGATAAGTTTAAAATCTCTAGAGTGCAACTGAACACAGCTTGGGAAAAATTAAATAGAAGACAAAAGATTTCATTCTTTTACAGCGATGATACATTGATGTATGAATGTATATTTAAGTATTTTTAAAATATTTTCATAGGTTTATTTCAAAAGTTTTTTTTTAAATAAGGAGTTAAATTATCACAGCTGACTCTTTGAAAAATAATGATATTCATTTTTCATTTTGTTCTTTAATATTAATTACTCATTCTTTTTGTACTTTGTTTTTATAAAACACAAAGTTATTAAAAATCATTTGTAATTTCGTAAATTTCATGTTTTTCGTTACCATATTTTTTTTATTATTATCTTTCTTTAAAATTATTTCCCCAAAATGCAGCATAATACTCATATCAACAAGTGATTGCACAGGACGACTGATGTTTTACGCCAGTTCTGCCACAGGTAGCTTTAACGTAAACCACCTTCCCACACTGACAACAAACCACTTTTGGAAAAGGACATATATTTTTCTTTTTAACTTATTCTTTTAAATGTTTCACCGTGTTTGAAATCCCAAGTTATTCTTCTGCACTCTGGGGCATCTTTTCAAGGATTTCTCTTAAATAGGCTTTCACAACACTGCCATTTTGAAACATGTACTTTTTTTTCACAATATACTATATTGCAATTTGTCTTTCAGTTATTAAACATTTGAACTGTCATCAGTGACAATAAGGCCATTTCAGTGCTTCCAATTTCCAATAAATGCAGCCTGCAGATTCAAAATCCTGTCAAACTTAAAAAAAGGGATCACTAACATCCCTTGAAATCATTCGTAACATTACTGGATGACAAACAATCGAGGTAAAGTATCATCCTTACACAAGTAATAACAGAAAGGAAAATCCCATCCCATCATCACAAAGGGAGAACTTTTTTCCTCACAAATGATAGCTCTGTATCTATACAGATAAATCTAATGCATCTAAATCAAAATAATTATCACTAGATCTTTCAGAGATAAAGAAAGAAATTTTATTTCTACAGAAAACATGTTCGAAAATCCTGTGTCAATGTTGTGTTATTGCAATTCCTAAGCAAGATGAAGTTACCTTGAATTTCAAATTGAATCACTCTGGAATTATTTTCGATGTTGGTAAAAATTCAAGTATTGCTAAAAATAGACTTTATTTACCAGTAGATAATGAAATGACTTTTGCAGTTAAGCATATATCTGGAGCATTTTCACTCAAGTACAAAAGAAATCCGGGAAATTTCAGACCCAATCATTAATGGCAGCCATCCAAAAAATTACTTCGAACTATTGGACAAATACAATTGGAATTTCTATTTGAAATCCAACATCAATCTCCTCTATTTAGAAATATGCATTTTAAAAATAACTTCCCATATTATTTATGCCCATTCTAAAATTTAATTAAAATATTTATGAAGTAAGTTTAATTTTTAATTTATTTCATTTATTTCTGATATTTTTGTTGATTCTAATGCATTCAAACTGACAAGGCCTATGATTGCAAAATGATATTAGAGTGAATTGATCCCGTATAGTCTTTTGATGAATACGATAGGATGAATCAATTGAAGAATGAGTAGAATATTGAAATTGCGTATTTTGATTCAGTACGCATCATAATTTTCATCGTGGCAGTTAATTCTACTGATAAAGACCAAAATTAATGCCGCTAATCATTTTTAGAGAATAAATAATAGTATAACTGATTTAATACTTTCAGGATTTATAAAAAAATGACAAATACTAGCTTTTGAAATCTCAGAAAAGGATACTTTTCCACTCATTTGAAATCCAGCTCTAAGAAATATTATTGCATTTTTTCAGTGCGATTCCGAGATGTCTGAGATACTAGTAAGAAACGAGGTATATCATTTTCAAAAATAGTTTTTTGCTTCAAAGAAACACATCAATTTCATCAAGATCTCTGAGAAACAAGAAATCTGAAACAAGAATCTGCCCTCCTATCTGCAACAGAACATTAAAACCATTTTACTAAACAACCATGTTCCTTTTCCACAATTAAGAGGTCTTGCAAAATTGCAACCTTTCCAAGGGCCACAATCCGGAAGATTTGCCCAGTGAAACAAGTATCACTCTTAAATATCAGTGGTAATGAGGCCACTTATAGAGTGGTGAAGAAGGCAAAATAAAACGATCACTGGCTCTTCGCTTACTCAACTTACTTCGCTCTTCAAGAACTATACTCAAATGAAAGATCTAAACTGAATTTAATACGGTGTGAATTCCATCTGGGGATCAATGGTACACGGAAACATCTCCTGGCACTCTGCTGGAAATCAAATGTGACCGTGGCTCCTAGTCTGCTCTAATTAAACTAGAAGGGGGGCCACCTTAAACGTCTCTCCTTTGAAATTAGGAGAGAAATCTATCACACTTGTAAGAATTCCTTCATTGGATCACATTCTTGCATAGGGCATTCTAAAGGAGATTTAAGAGAGAACCTACAGCAGCTTATCTGACCTATGCAATTTTTTTTGAAGATAGGTATCAACAACAGTTAACTATTTGTCAGAGTATATCAATGCATCACATCTTTGATTTGCATCACTGAAGCAACTCAAAGACCAAATTTAAGCCTTTTAATAAAATGATTTCAGATGATGGCCTGGCGATTAGATAATGTGGAATATCCTCTATTTAAATTATCTTGTCATAGAAATACAAGATTCATATGGTATTTTATATTTTTTTCTACTCTACATAGTTGTAAATATCACACGAATTTTATAACAAGCTCTATATAAACCATTCCATTTTGAAAATTGTTTTCAATTTTAAATTTAAAAAATATTCAAATAAAATCCTTTTATTACGAAATGGAAGTTAAATTATGCCAATTAAGATTATTTTATAAATAAATATTTTCTTAGAATTTCAACCATAAACTATCTTTGATTTGTATAAGCATAAATTTAAATAATTAAATCACGTATTTCTCAAAATTCAATTTTGAAAAGTTGATAATTATGGATTTTTCATTACCGGGAGAAAGTAAAGTGTGAATTACATTTATTGTTAACATCAGATTATCTTTGATTCATAAAAAGGAATGCACAGCTTAGCAGAATCAATGAATGCTTTTCAGCCTTTCAAGCGTAAATTCCGATTATTTTTGAAATATAATCCAAATTCTAACAGAAAAATTAATTAATCTTAACTAGAAAGGTTATATTAATTAAAAACGTGTTCCTCATTTTATTTTAAAATTGGTTCGGGTTTCTTTTTCGAATTCTAATATTCATTATTATCATGCATATTCATTATCTCAAGCTGCATGATTGAATAAGGCAATATTTAAATTTTCATATAAATTAAAGGAACATGAGTATTTGGAAATCATACTATCTTGCGTCGGCACGGATGGCAGTTGATGAAGCAATACATTCTATACGCAAGCAGTGCAAATGTAGAAGCTTTCCCAATTAGGTTGAAACATCAGACGTCCATTTAAAGAATGCTGCAGTCTTCAAATAACTTGCCGTTAGAGTTGAGAGCATTAAGGTCAAATATCTACTAAGAAAAGAGAAAATAAAATGAAATAATTGATATAAATAATATTAGGAATCACTCCGTTAGGTAATTGATGTATGTCAAGTTCTGAATTAAATGCTTGTAATCCTAAGTAGTATTACTAAACGTTTTCAACAGACTTCTCTCCGATATCCTATGGATTATTAAATTAATGCTGATTTTCGTATAAATGTTGCATTCTTTCAATGTTTTAATTACTTAGAATCTTAGACGTTTTCGAAAATCTGAGGATTTGCTGAATTTCCCGCTAAAAATTCCAGTGTCATATTTAAAAAGATGTATCCAGATTTACAAAACATTTATCGTCATATAGAATTTTAAATAAAAAATTAATTTCCAGCTGAAGTTTGAAATTATGAAAAAAACCTCTGGAATTCGAATTTTAAAAACTCATTCTCGAGTTTGAAATTAAAATTTAAAAACTCATTCTCGAGTTTGAAATTAAAAATTTAAAAACTCATTCTCGAGTTTGAAATTAAAAATTTAAAAACTCATTCTCGAGTTTGAAATTAAAAATTAAAAAACTCATTCTCGAGTTTGAAATTAAAAATCTAAAAACTCATTCTAGATTTTGAAATTAAAAATTTAAAAACTCATTGTGGAGTTTGAAATTAAAAATTTAAAAACTCCTTCTGGAGTTTGAAATTAAAAATTAAAAAGCTCATTCTCGAGTTTGAAATTAAAAATTTAAAAACTCATTCTGGAGTTTGAAATTAAAAATTAAAAAAGCTCATTCTGGAGTTTGAAATTAAAAATTAAAAAAGCTCATTCTGGAGTTTGAAATTAAAAATTAAAAAGCTCATTCTCGAGTTTGAAATTAAAAATTAAAAAACTCATTCTCGAGTTTGAAATTAAAAATTAAAAAAACTCATTCTCGAGTTTGAAATTAAAATTAAAAAAAAATCTGAAATTTCAGATTATTAACAAAACTGCATCTCGAATTCATGGTGAATAAAAAAATCCCCGTCTCGAGTTTTCAAATTGCATAAAACTCCGTCTCGAGTTTACAAATTGCGTAAAACTAATTTTACCCTTTATACACCACCAGAGCAAAGTGCTAAATCTCCAGTTGTTCCATTAAAAAAAATTCATTTACACTCTGTCTAAAAATTAAAATTCCAGTCGCAAATAAAACATTTAGATGCAAATTTAAAATTATCTTTGATCTGCTTACTCCGGGTTCCAGTTAAAAATTTAAAAATTTGAGTGCCAGCACTATGTTTTAAAATTTGCGATTAAAATTTAGCTAGTTGTCTGCTTAAAATTTCCACCTGCACAGTACACAAGAGAATATCCTTCATTCGGATGCATTATTTGATTAATATAAATTAAGCTGAGTCAGTTTGAATAGCAGTGAAAAATCTTAATACCAAAAGACGAAACACTTCATCTAATTTTAAGAAATTGAAGTTATATATGTGGGCACCGTACCTTTACATAACCTTCGATTTGTTTCATCACTCGAAGAGATTTTACAAAACCCTTTTTTAGGCCCAGTTTCTTATCCCAATCAATTTTTTTAATTCAAAATGAAATAAGGATAAAAAGGTATTACGTAAGTATTTATGGTTTAAAGCCTCGTTTCTCACTGCAAAAAAGCTGAAATTATTCAACAATTTTTATAGATTTTTCGTACATGTTGTGCATTTTTTATAACTTTTTTTCACTATTATTATCTGATATTTGAAAATTATATACTTTTTATAAAGCATTCTGGTTTATAATATCTTATCCATCTATCAAAATATTTAGCAATTCAAATTTAAAAGAAAATTATTCACAAAACTTTCGTATCCAATTGTTTTTCAAACATAATTTGCTCCGTAAACATAAGAATAAAAATCTATTAAGCAATCATTTGTGGTTTAAAGTCACGCTTTACTGCATAGAAGTCGAAATTATTCCACAATATTTTCAGATTTTTTCCGTCGATTTTACTCATTTATGCCTAAAAAAATTAATTCAGTCCATATATTAACTTTCTAGTAACACGTGGAAAAAATTACTGTCCCAATTACTATTTTCAGCAGAATAACATAGCATTCCTCAAATAAATTTTTTTACCATAAATAATCTATAGGTATTCTAGTTTTGAACTGTAGCTTTGTATTTACAGACTGGGAACAGCTTGTTAATAATAATTCGTTAAGTTACAACATTGAAGAAGCACATAATAAATCTGTCACGCTGCAGCGTAATAATATGTATTTGAAAAGACAAACAGAAAAATTCTTGAATATGAAGATTGTCGATTTGTAACTTCAATGCCATTTTTCTACCGTCGAATAGCTGATCATTTATTAAATATTTATCGGAAACTTTTTTTAATAGAATAACCGGCATTTTTCAAATAACATTTTTTACCATAAATAAACCAAAAAGATTTTAATACTGCAGTTTTGTATTTAAAGAATGGGAACAGCTTAATAACAATAATTCTTGCAGTTACAACATTTACGAAGCATATTAAATCTATTGTCATGCTGCAGCATTCTACTTCAATAATGAAACTTAGAAAATATTCCTGCATATAAAGATTGCTGTTTTGCAACTTTGATTGATAAGCGACCAATTCCTAAATATTTTCTGGAAAAAAGATTATAATGCTGCAATTTGTTCCTTATCTGAAGCAAGAAAATATTCATGAGAAGCAAAAATGTGAAGTATCGGCATTTTAAATATTACAAAATTAAATACTTTTTACCTGTTTGTGCAACTACTGTAAATGAAACATGGTGCCTTTTTTTGGAAATCTGTAAATGTTTGCAGTTTAAGAAGCATGAATATCAATTACTTATTTCGTTGTAATCAACAATGGACTTATTAAAGGCCACACAATTTCTACAGATTAATAATCGTCCAGAAAAATGGTTTTTTAAAAATATTGTAGTTAAAACATCTGGGAATAAATTTAATTTTTATTGTAAAGTAATAGCAGTGATTTTTAGCCGATTATTAAAATATTTACAATTATGGGTATTCAATGCAAAACTTAAATTACACAAGAAAAAATATTTCAAACAAGTTTTAATCTTGTTGAAATTTAGGGTGTGAGCACTGATATGGATATAATTTCTTAATATATATATATATATATTCTAAAATTGGAAAATCTGTACTGATTAATTATTTCACTTGAGAGTCTACATTAAACAATAATTCATTTCATTTGCGATACTGTCATAATGACTATTATTATTTTAATTAAGAAGGATATCATTAAAACCTTTGATGCATGCATCAACATTTCCACACGTTTCACATCTTCTAAAATAATTTTGTAAAAAATGGTATTTAAGCGAACGACGGTGAACGTGCGTATAAAAAATAGATTATTAGGTGAGGAGATTTATTTTAAATAATAATAATACGGATATAGGAAAAAAACTGATTTTCGAATAAATCTAATATTAAAAGGGACTGGTCTTGCATTAAAGGACGGATAATAAAATGCGATTTTTACATCCATATAAATATTATATATAATATATTAATAAATATATTAATAATTAATATGAAAGAAAAATAATAAAATATCAAAATATTAGAGAAAATGACTTAAATATTCAGAAGATGCCTTGGCCTTTGTTTAAAATTCAGATTTATGAGGTGACCGAAGGCGATTTTGAGAATCTTTAATTTTTACGATTTCGTGATGTGGCATCCCTGCATTTCCTCTCAAATTTTCATTCTATTACTTAATTTTTTATTCCATTAGAAAGAGGTTCAACCAGCCTAAAAATGGCTTTCATTTAAGCAACTGTCGTTATGTTCGTCAGTATTTTACAAATAAGGGCGGCTAAATTTTGTTTGATCAGATAAAAAAAACGATTTTTTGTTGGTAACTTCTACATCACATGTTAATGGCATGAGCAAATCTCGTTCTTAATTTCATTAAAAAAGGTAATATTCCACTGATAATTAAATTCAATTTTTGTCGAGATTATATTTAAGTGTTCAACTAGTAGCATTGTTTTTTTTTTTCTTATGCGTTTGGAAAATATGATTTTTTTTAAAATCAGCATAGCGTTTGACATTCCGCATTTTTAAATACAAATTATCAAAAAAAAAAAAGATGAAAACCTTTATGAATTCGGGATTAGCAAACTGAAATTTTTAGCTGATAACCATAATTTTTATTATACTCAATACATGACTTTGACAAAACAGATAATAGTCGGGTTCCGAAACAAGTGCATAACATTCCTAGAATAAAAAAATATATATATTAAAAATTTCTAATTCATGTGGTCAATATTTGAAGCTATGCTTTTTATTTTCTTGAGAATGCATAGCTTTTTACAGTATTTTCTAAACTCTCAGACTGGAAAAAACGCATATTCAACTTCAAATACGAGAACAAATATAAAATGCCAGAATCAAACTTGCTAAATTATTATTGAAATATTTATATACCAATAAAGAACCTTTAAGTGACCGGAAATAACTTTCACCCACGTATTTTTAAAAAAAAATATCGGAAGAAATTTAGTAAACATTTATTTCAAGTTAATTCACCTAAAAGGCTTATTACATGAATTTACAAAAGTACATTAGACATTTTTTGTAGCTCTTTACCGACAGTACATGTTTGAATTTATGTCATTTACTACATTAAATACAATTACTATTTTAATATAAATTAGAAATGTACTCAATAAACTACATATATATCATATAAATTAACTTATAATAAAGTTTTTATGCATTTAAAATTCCTCATTTAGCTTTTCTTGCTAATTTTTCTAAATTTTTATTTCTTATTTATTTATCGTTTATATATTTCTGAAGCTTACATTATATTACAATTATATTCCAATATTAAAACAATATTACATTAAAAACAATTTTACAGTTCTTATTCATAAATTTTATTTTTCAGTAAAAAAAAATTCATTTTATGAAACTTATATTAAAATTCTAAATATATTTCACATTCAGTTAATATTCTTTTTTTGTTTCATAATATCTGAATTACGAACGAATTTTTAAATAATGTAATGTGATAAAATTTAAGCGTATCAATTTAAATCAAGTTTGTAAAGATAATGATTTATAAAATAAATTGCACAATTTATTAAATAAGAAGTTCAAAAATATTTGTAGCAATTCGTACAGAACGTTTCAAAAGTAGCTTTGTATTTATATAAATTATTGCTACTCCATATAGTTTTAAGTATCATTTTTTTTAAACAAAAATGGCATTCTATAAAATTACATCTGTTACAATATACATTATTTAAGAAAATTCTATTCGGTTGAAGCAAAATAGGTTTAAGAAATTTCTAATCAGTATTTGTTCAGAGCAAGAAACTAAGTATACTCTCCTCCTTGATGCAGGAAAGAGAAAAAAAATCAGCGGATTTTAAGTAGTGAATTTAAAGCGATATATATATATATAAATTTATACTACACTCACTTCTTCCAAATTGAAAAAAGCATACTTTGGAAAATAACAAATATAGTATTTACAGCCGTAAGGTAAGATTTACAAAGTACACACTCAAGTTTTCTTTTTTAAACAATTATTTTTCTGAAGTCAAAAGTTTCAGATATAAAGTTTTTTTTTTTTAAAGCAAAGCTTCAATCCTGTCTGACAGGAAAAAAAAAAAGGACAGTTTACTATAAAGCGTGCAGAAGGCTTTGAAGTTTATGTCATGACCACTGCAACTATTATTTGCCCCAAGATTCTGTTCAGTTGTTATTGTTGAAAATTTATTGAAATTAAAGCTTCCCACAATTACATTTATTCATTTTTAAAAACTGAAAATTAGGCGAGTGGACACAAATTGAACATTTTTTTAATGTCCACTACAGTAATTTGTTACGTTTTTTTATTTTTTATTATTATAAAGAAGCAAATGCAGAATTTACATTCATGGGGCCCTTTCATAGTACAGAAAGCACTATGTGTAAACCATGGCTTTCTGAATACTTTAATGACCTTGAATTTAAATTTTTTCTCCACATTTCTTTACGAATAAATGCAACGTTTTGCATTAGAAAAAATATTTGAACAGTCCCTTTTCATGAGAAAGAAAAAGAAAGGACTCAAAAAGGTATATACAGGAGACTAAAAGCGATGCTTTTTTTTTTTTTGTAATACTCCGTTTACATTTATTTTTCCCGATTCCTCAGAGATTGTGGGAGGTGAAGGTGCCAGACACGGAATCGGTTTTCCTTCCGATTTATTCGGGAGAAAGACAGTCACGAATCTTTGAAGAATGGATAGAAGTTTTTCTTCATTCCATGAACATTTTCTAAGTTGAATAAAGTTCTCCCCGTGAAAAGAGCTCTGACGAGTAAGTAGAACTCTTGTCCTTAGATGGTGCTATTGAAACAGGAGGAACTGAAATACAACCTAAAATCGCTAACTTCGTCAAAGGCCTTGTCTTTGACAAGTGTCATGAGCAACAACACTCATCGCTCTAAGCGATTTGATGTGGAAAAAGACAAAAAAAAAATTAAAGAACGCTCCAAAGAAAATTTTGCATTTGATATGATATTGAGATGATTTTTTTTCCACCCGAGATTTTTTTTTTTTTTTTTTTTTTGAAATACTGACAGTAATTTTTCTTGACAACTCAGAAATTGAGGGAATTAAAAATTCCAAAAACAGAATTGCTCGAAGTGGCTTAATGTGGAAAAAAAACAATTTAAGAATCAAAGAATGGATTGAATATTTCGTGCTCTTGGTGCCCAATGTGAAAACGATTTTCTGCTTTTCTTTCAAATCCATTTACTTCATGTTTCTGTTATTAAACTTTTTGTAGGAACTGACAACCAAGGGACAAAACAAGGACTTTTCCTTCCTAGTGACCACTAGAATAATTTTTTTTTGTTCTGAAATTTGCTTTTGAATACGAGCAAATATTGTTATTACCGCAATTACACCTTTATACCGTTTTCAGTTTTTAATGCGGCAATGAGCAGGCCAAATAGGTTTGTATAAATGGTTTTTTTTAATACATGCCCTTTATCCAATCAGAGGCCAGTCTGTTCCGAGACCTGATAAGGGAATATTTCATTCGTTTTCAAAGGAAAACTGAAGGATTTCAGAAGGTTCAAGAGCAAAACCAGATACGATTCTTTATTTTTATTTTTGTAATCTGTAAGTGATTCCAAAATATCCGTTCAGGAATTTAGCAAGTAAATTCTCAGACAAGAAATCGCTAAATGGCAGTGAAATGGGACAAAGTTGATTAGGAATCTGAGAAAATATTCGAAAGCTTATCTGTAAATGTGTGCTTGATCCACTTTACCAGACTTTTCTTTTTCTAAAAACTCATCAAGCCAAGGCTCCCGATTGTAAGAAATTGTTTAAGCGAATTTGAACGAAAAATTGGAGACGTAGCAAAGAAAAAGATTAACACTGGGCGTAACAATTTTTTTTTGTTTTACAATACCCACTATAGAAATTTTTTCACTTTATTCATTTCAATAAGGGGCTAATATTGGAATTATCCCCTCAAGGAAACGCTCCTGCGATCCTTGAAAACGAAAACAAAATGGAAAAAATGTGATCACGGTTTTTTTTTCTTTCTACTACTTGTCGATTTTTGTTTCGAGAATTTTTACGCCTCCACAGAAAGCCACCATTTTTTCTTCATGTCAGTGAAAAATAAAAAAAAAGGATTCAATCATCTTTAAACAGTAGACTCGAATAAAACTTTTTTAATACTCTCTACATCAACTTTTCTGTTACACATTTGTCAGATCCATGCAAAAGATATTTGGATCTGAGCCTTTTGATTCAATCCTTATTGGCAGTGTCTACTATGCAAATTTAAGGAACTCGAATAGTATAAATACGTGTAGATTAAAGATATTAAAAAAAGAGCCGTGAAATATCAGACTGTGTTTTGTCTACTGTACAGCCAATTTAAGATGATTTACCACGTTTTATATTGAAATATTGGTGTTCGAATCTATTTTAAAGGTTGTTCTCCAAAGTTTGGTGATGTTAACTTATGTTGAACTTTATTTAAAATTCAATCAATTATTTTTTGCTCCAAGAACGAGCCAAAAAACTTTTACTTCAATAAATAGGGTTTTCATGAATACTACTCTCTTCAATGTGCTTCCTCGACAAATTCTGCCAAGGCTTGCGAACTTTCGGGTCAGTTTAACCTGATTGATAGCAATAATATTAATTCAATGAGTGACACTTTCGTGACAACCTTGAAGGGAGGGATAAACGCTGCTAAATAGAATCAGCGTGTGGGGATTTTAAAATAATCTTTTGACATTTAGGATATCCCAAAGGTTTCCTTCCATAAATTGATCAAAAGATTTCTCAGAGATGGAACTTTTATTCCTGTCGTTTTGGGGACTATAAATGCAAAAATCATGGAGCTTTGATAAGTGGATTAAAAAATTTACTTATATATATACCACTTTTTTTTTTTTAAAGAAAAACGATATGTCCACAATAATTTTTTCCGACAATTTAGAAATTGATAGCAGTGAAAATTCCAAACCCAGAATCAGCGCTTCAACTGATCTTATTAGTAGAAAGCTGTTATAGCGTGTGTTTGCTGTGAAAGCAAATATAGGTCTTATTACCACAGTTAGACCTTTATACAGTTTTTAGTTATTAATGCGGCAATGAGCAGACCCAATAGATAGTAAAAAACTTTTTAAATAATGCCCTTTACCCATTCAGAGGTCAGTCTATCCCGAGTCCTGATAAGGAAATGTTTCAGTCGTTTTCAAAAGAAAATGGAAGGATTTCAGAAGCTTCAAGAGTAAAACCGGTGGAAAGGTTCATTTGTTTATTTTTGTAATCCATAAGTGATTCCACAACATCCTTTAAGGAATCGAGACTAGTAAATGTGCAGATAAGAAATCCCCAAGTGGCAGAGGAATGGGATAAAGTTGATTTGGAATCAAAGAAAATATACGAAAGCGTATCTGTGAATGTGTGTATGATCCTCTTTACAAGAGTTTTCTTTTTCTAAAAATTCCGCAAGCCAAGGCTCCCAATTGTAAGTAATTATTTAAGCGAGTTTGAAGGAAAAATCTCAGAAATAGTAAAGAAAAAAAAGATTAACACTGGGCGTAACGTGTTTTTTTTTTTTTTACAATGCCCACTATAGAAATTTGTCCAATTTATTCATTTTTGTAATAAGCTAATATTCAAAAGCACATTCATGTGATTATTTTTCTATATACTACTTGTCAATTTTCGTTTCGAGAATAAAAGTTTTTACGTCTCCACAGAAAGACACTATTCTTTCTTCATCACAGTGAGAAATAAAAAATGAATGAAGCATCTTTAAACTGTAGACTCAAACAAAACTTTTTTAGTACTCTACAGCAATTTTTCACCCACAAAAATCTTTTCAAAACTCGACACATATGAATAATAGAAATATCTGAATATCATATGGAAATATGGATAAGATTCCCAAAAATGACATATGGAAATATGGATAAGATTCCAAACATGGAATCATGATTTCAGATCTAATAGAAAGAAATGCAATAAAAAGTCTGTTCAAATGGACAGAAGTCAATGTGTCGTTGCTTATCCCTCTTGAATTTAACACCAATTCAAACCAAGTCCTAATTATTTGGAATTTTATGACACAAGAGCCATAACTGGCCGCACTGCACCAAACAAAATAAACCAAGACATCCAGGTAAGAGGAGTGCAGTAGCTTCTGAGGGTAAAGAGTAGTCAGTACTCGTGGCAGAAGCCTGACTTTAGTTCATATGAAGATTAGATTCACACATTCGCTTGCACAACCCCTTTTTACAGGGAGGTCCTTTCAGGCATCTAACAGAACAAAGGCAAAAAACTAACACGTCCAAACCAGGAATCATACCCAAGACAACCAGATCACGGGGAAGAAGCGCTACCTTTAGGCCAGGACGTCGACTGTTTATTCATTGTGTATATGCGATAACCACTGTTTAAATCTTTTTTTTTTCAATGATATTTTTTTCGAAAATCACATGATACGGATGCATGTGATAATACAGACTATTATAGTAATAATGTCTTTAAAAACGTACAAAATAGGGTAATGGAAGAGGATTTTTTTGCATAACCCACTAAATTAATGTGCTAAAAAATTTTATAAAAGCTTTTATAAAGCTATAAACAGAAGTCTTTCTCTGTGCTTGTAACGATACTGCATTTATCATTTGCTGAAATCACTTTCTTTTTCGAAAAACAATTTGGAAAAGGTTTTGGATTGCAAATTATCAATGTCTAGATGCCAGGGAAACCTAGATGAGCAGTGAATAAATAGAAACAGATTAACAATCTGTACAACACAAAGGGATTTTTTAATAACTATCATATTCATCCACTAAAGAATTTCATTTAGTCAAGTAATATATCTGAAAATATTTTTTCCCATACATATAATGATAATAAACGCAATGAAATACTAATAGTGGATACTCATTTTTTGATTTCATATCCACTATTCGGATTTTATCCAAATTTTCGTTTCGAAAATCACTTAGTGCTTTTACTTCTCAAATATAATCATCACTTTTCCCACATGGAAGGATACTGGTTTCTTTGAAAGCAAAGCTATATATATATGTTTAATATTGACCCTTACATAAGTTCCTCCTTGCATACAGAGCAAACAGCGATACTTTGCTCCAGAAGTAGCAAATAAAATGCTTATCATCCATTTGTGATTTTTTTTTATTACCACGCTTGTGGTAAAAAGTTCTGATGAATCAAAAACAGCCAGTTCCAGGCAAAGGTTTTATTTGTTATGCTTGAAGAAATTAAACTCCAACAGTCTTTTGCGAAAACGGAAGAAAAACAGGATCCTTGCAAACAATTTGCTAGTTTCCCTTCTCATTATGAAAGAAAGAAAAAAATGCATTTTAAAATAGGTTTATATGGAGTTGTAAAAGCTGTGTCAGCTTCCAGTTTGTAATCGAGATATGATAGAGCTTCCTTTGCTCCTGTTTCGTTTGTTTAGCAATATTAGCGTCCCTTTTGAAAGAACACTAGAGCTATTTTGAGACTGACCTCTTCATTTTGAACCACAAGGACGACATCTGAGCTGGCACTAGTCACCCTTTCCAAACTTTCACACTACACCAGTGGGAGAACATTTCGGCTCCACGCCTTTAATGTGCATCAGAACCGCTTATACGACGGTTCTTCGAAACATCTCGAACCTGAAACCCTCTGGTTTCATAGGTCGCGTGGAATAGCACAATGTACAAATCACTATCAATGTCTTTTAAAAATCACTGTCAATGTGCGACATTAAGAAGGAAAAATTCAAAAGTGTGCTCAAATACTTGAAATTTTCATAACTAAAAACCACACACCTCATGACTGTGTGAATGAAAAATAAAGATTTTTTTACTGAAAGATACAGGAAGAGAACTTTTTTTGAAGACGAAATATTTAATATCTAATATTCACAGTGTGAAAAAATGTAGAATATTTGCTGATTGTTTTTTTATTTTATTTACAGCATCGTTTCACAAGACTGGAGCAATCAAATGATGCCATTTACATGCAAGTTATCACTTAGTCATCATTTTAGGCAAGAAAAGAAATCCAGACCTTTCATCATAAGGTGTTTGATAAAGTTAATTTTTTTCAAGGGTTTTTTTTTATTTTTTATAATTTAGATATTTTTTTAATGAAGTTTTGTGGTTTCAAATCTACACATCAGCGTTCATGTCGTTGCTGTCGTGTCTATGAAATTGCAAAATGTGGGGAAAGTGTCAAATATTGTCGAATTTCCACCAGCTTTCCCATCATAAAATACTGCACTACTCATAGAAAGGGATTTTCCGTTGTCTCAGAGAGGCTGGATTTCTACCTGTTGGTCCATAGGAGACATTTCCCTCCTACAACCCAATGAGAGGCTTTCCCCTATCCGCCACGTAGGGAAATGCCCTCAAACAGTTTGATTCTCCCCAAAGGGGAATATTTTCAGAGAGATTCAGAAAAAATCTTTTCTCAATCTAAAAGAACCACCGAGTTTTTCCACTACTAAAATATTCAACTGCAAATTCAGAGGTAGGAGTCTATCCTAAAATTTGAAATCTGTCAGGTCATACCACAAAACAAAGACAGCATTCCACGTTGAACACAAGAAGCAAATACAAGCTTAGTGCGCAAAAATGTCAGATTTGATCAGCCAGAGAAATATATTAATGACATGAAGCAGTCAATGGTATAGCCCTCTAAATTTCATAGAACTGAAATCTCATTATCTTCTATAGAATAAGGAAAAACGCAACATAGAACATCATACTAAATGCAACGTTTCTCGAATAATAAAACCATATAAAAATGATTTTTTTAGAGAGAATGTCCTTCTCTTGATTATTTTGGATTCACCTTGAATAAAACAGACCAGGTGGATGTGGCGATATAGAATATCAGTTTTCGTTGTGCTTGAAGACTAGTGTTGCAACTGTGGTCAGTGGTGGTGCTTAAATAAAGAACTTTCAAATCTCGATGCCGTTGGATATTTTTTTTATTAACAATAACAAGAGAGTTTAACGCTCAGGGTAAATTCCATTACCGCTGAGGTTTGTGCCTGGCACTGCAAGTCCCCGTTTACGTGGGTGGGTATGGTATTTTGGGATTTTATGGCGCAAGAACCAAATATGGCTATACTGCGCCAAACAAATTTTCGGGCGTGGGTATTTACAAACAGGAAGTAAACAGGCGGGAACGCTATCTATACACATTCCGCAACAGCTAGATTAACTAGAAAGTAAAAGAATACTGCATTTTTTCACTGCTATAATACGTTGTTGTTCATAAAGCAACGAGCATTTTCTGAAAAATACTTTTATTTCAATGTTTAAGGGTTTTAGTTTTTATTTTATTATATATATTGAAAAAAAGGAGCCAAGCCGTCACACCAGTTTATTTTTCAAAAATAATTATCTTCATTTCTTATTTTGTTGTTTAATGTTAATTACTGAAAAGTTTTATTTTTTTTAGTTTCATAAAATACAAGGTTATAAATATTATTTGTAATGCCGTAAATTTCCTGTTTTTCGTAACCATATTTTCAAAATAATTATCTATCATTGAAAGCATTTTCCAGAAATACAGGATGATGTTCATATCAACAAGTGATGGTGCAAGGCGATAGTGGTAGAACTGTTTTCTTCTTCCGAATTGCTACTAGTAGCTTTTAATACAAACAGTCTTTCCACAATGATAACAAACCAGTTTTTTAAAAATGAAATATACTTTTTCTTTTTCCTTTATTTATTTGAATGTTGACGTCATGTTTAAAATCCAAGGTTATTCTGATGTAATTTTTACTGACAAAAACTAAAGGACTTACAAATTCGCAGATTTGTAACTTTTCATATTGGTAAAATCATCAGTGATTGTTTGCATCGATCAAACAACTGAAATCATTAATTTCATGTGCAAACGAAAACTTTCATACATAATCGCAAAAGCTTTCCTGCCGTGTTTCAGAGGTATTGTGAAAAGTCAGATTGTGTGGTATGGCAAGGCATTGGTGAGAACTATGGGCCTTTTC
Organism: Argiope trifasciata; assembly: GCA_026543055.1. Taxonomy (NCBI): domain Eukaryota; kingdom Metazoa; phylum Arthropoda; class Arachnida; order Araneae; family Araneidae; genus Argiope; species Argiope trifasciata. Next base: position 10,809 of record JAPMOQ010006582.1, on the reverse strand, counting down.
TTAAGGGCCATGCTTGGCCCTTTTATAGCCTCTCCCAAAAAATGTTAGTCCCATTCGATGGAGTGAGATAGCCAAGTTCACTGTACTCCGTACCAACCAGATTAGCAAGAAAAAGGCACACCATAAGATCATAGTAGCCATTTTTACATTGCCCTCAGGGGACTCTTTTAAATGATTTATCTCAGGCAGTTTTGTCACCACAGAATGTAACTTGGAAGGAAAGTCTACTCCAAACGCTAAATGGAATGGTCTACAACTGCAACTCACCGACATTACAGGAAAGAGCTTCCAATTGGAAACGGGACTCTCCTTCAACACCAAAAGAACACATTTATACAAGCAAAGATTTTTGGAGACCTTCATTTATGAGAAGTATCTCCCTCAATGCTCTGCACTGTATTTAGTAGAATAATGCACAACTTTATACCAACTTGTATGATTTTTAGTACATTAAACCAATGTCTAGTCTAGAAATGTAACAAATAATTGATAATTCATTATCATCAAAAAATGATCCAATTTTGTGTTTCGAAAATAATGGGAGCTTCAATTTGATATTTTGTCTTACATCTTAACTCAAAAATAGGCTTTTACAAGAATTACAATTTTCTTGTAACACCATGTACTTTCTCCACAACATAGTATATTTCGATTTGTCCTTCAGCTAAGCTTTTGCAACTCATCTATGGCTATAGCAGTGATTTTATGCTACCAGTTTTTTAAAAGCACATAGCCTATAAACTTCAAACCTGCGAAATTTGAAAACGGAAGGAACATGTCCTTCAAATTCAAAGCATCTACCGAGGGTATCATCATCACTACAAGATCACCAATAGAGAAGAAACCTCTATTCTGTTTCATCACAATAGATCAGCATTTTTCTAACCAAATGATAGTACTGTATCAGTACACAGACATATTTAATGAATATCAAACCAGTGTAACGAAAACTGGACCTTCAGAGATTCACAAATTTTATTTCCCCAGACTTAGCAGAAAATATGTGTCAGTGTAGGGTTAGGGCTTATTCTTTTATTACTACTTATCACAACTAATGTTCTAAGCAAAACGAAATTACCTCTTCATTTCAAGTGAATTCATCAGTATGGGTAATTTCTTTTTAAAATACTATTGAATATTAAAGTAGAGGGGAAAATAGACATTACTCCGAGCGGATAATCTAATCTTTTTTTCAGTTAAGCAAATATCTTCTTGAACAGTTTCACACAAGTATAAAAGAAATCCGGAAAATCAAGGCCCGATCATGCCACTGGCATACACCCAAAAAATTATGGCCAATTGTTGGGCAAGTAAGGTTGGAATTTCTATT
>JAPMOQ010006580.1:61510-83061 GCA_026543055.1 Argiope trifasciata | reverse complement strand
AAAAAGAGTAACATAGCGCATGGCCCGTCGCGCGCTCTACCAAGGGGCACTGTGGATAGTTTTGTGTCGGGAGAATCCATGGATAAAAAGCTACCGACTCAACTGTTTAGTTATAAAAAAGATAAAAATATAAAAAAATATCGTTTATGTGAAAATAAGAGGTGCAGGACCTGTCCGCTAGCAGGCAAGGAACAAATTAATAATGAAAACACAAACTTACAAATTTTTTGTAAAAACAAAAACCTAATTTATATTATAAATTGTATTGAATGTAATTTAAATTACATAGGTCAAACTAGCACCGAACTTAATCTAAGAATTAATAACCATAGATCTGATATTAAAAACTTTGTAAAAAATAAGAATTCTGAATTTGAACTAGAACACTTTCAATGCCATAATTTTAATAATATTAACATCTATATTCTAGAAGACAATATTAATGACTTAAACAAAAGACTGGACCTTGAAAATATTTACATTTGTAATTTAAAAACTTTATTTCCTTATGGTTTGAACAGCAAATTAAATGGCGAAGGTTATGGGGATATAAACAACCCATGTATCTATAGCAAATTCAATATTTTTAAAGATTTTTTGAGAACAGAAAACGGTAATAAGAGATTTAAAAGAGGTAAGGGTAAAGGGGGTAATTTTCAATTAATTTTTGAGGAACTGTTGAATTATTGTAATATGGATTATAATGGTGAAAACATTTACAAAATTAGGAAATATATTTTTGGTCTTAGAAAAAGTAAAATTAAATGGTTAATAAATAATAAACTAGCTGATTTAAAATTCAAAAACTTTTACACCAAATGTGTTATTCTAGATCTTATTAAATTTAAGCTTAATATTGAAAAAACCGATTTATTAATAAATAATGTTAATAATTTAAACAAAGAATTCTGTGTTATAAGGTTTTTAGACATTGACTATGAAAAACTAAAATTACCCAAAATTTTGCAGATTAACAAAGATTTCTTTCCTATAAAGAATACAATAGTTTCAATTGCATTCAGCTATGCAGCAACTTTAAAGAAAAATATTTGTAACTACAATTTCTATAGCAAAAATTTAAATAAAATAAACAAAACTGACTGTCATTGTGATAAAGAAATCTATAAGGACTATGTAGATACGGAGAAAGGGCATGTGGTAACAGGTGATTTAAAAATTATAGATTCTAGCCCATTAAGGGATCTTATGGAAAAGGGAACTAAATTTAGACTTAGAGAAAGATTAAACAATAAAAAAGTGTTGATTTCTATTGGGCGCGATTTAGACATTTTTATATCTAAAATTTCTCGAAAATATAATTGGCCTCCAGAGGGATTTAATGAATGGAAAATTAGGGTCTTAGGAGAAATTAAAACTAAGTATAATATGGATAAAATTAGAATAAAAGAACGGGGATTTTATGCTACAAAATCAATAAAAAAGAAATAAAAAATTTAAAAGAAAAATTTATTATAACAGTTATAGACAAATCATCAAACAATTTCTGTATTATGTGTAAGCACTATTATAAAGAACTTTTAATTAGTGAATATAATTCCAATTCTACCTATAATTTGGTTAATTCTAATAAAAAAGAACTAGACAAAAGATTGTTAGCTTTCGCTAAAAAAATTAAAATTAAAACATGCTCTCTGAAGTATCCTTATTTGTTCCCCACTGTTAAATTTCACAAAAAACCAATTAAATTTAGATTTGTTACCTGTAGTACAGGCAGTTATAATTACTACATGGGGAAGCAATTTTTCAAATTCCTAAAAATTATCTTAAATAAAATTGAAGAAGAAGATTGTTTTGTCATTAATAATAACAAAAAGATTTTGGATTTCTTAAAAGATAACAAAATTTATAAAATTAATAATTTTGACTTTGAAAATTTATACACCAACCTGCCCCATGAGAAATTATTAAATGTCTGTACTCATATATATTATGAATATTTAAATGAAAATGTAATTAATAAAAATGACTGGCTGGCTTTATGCAATTTTAATATTACCGAAAATTATATATTTAATGGTATTGATTTTTATAAACAGGTTAAAGGTATCCCAATGGGTACAGCTTTTTCAAGTGCTTTAGCTAACATTTTCCTTCATTACTACGAGAAAAAAATAATTAATAATTACTTAATAAACGGTTGGCGATTTATTGATGATTTAATTTTGATTAACTTGGATAATACCAATATTGTTACTAACTGCTATCCTAAAGAATTAACTTTAAAAGAAACAAATAGTGATAATCTTGAAGCTACTTATCTGGATCTAAGGATCAAAATTGATAATGAAAAAACAATAGTCGGTATTTATGATAAAAGAGACGAATTCAAATTTAATATAATTAAACTCTGTAATTATCACTCTAATCTTAACTTTAAAATTTTCAAAAATGTACTTTTCTCACAATTTAATAAAATTAAAACAATTTGTAATAACAAAATTTCTTTTATAAAAGCAACAAATAGTTTTATTAAAAATTTAAACAATAATGATTTTCCCAAAAACTACTGTAATATCAATATTTTAATAAAAAAAGAAATAATGAAATATTAGTGAAATAGATGGCGCTAAAAAATCACATTTATGTTTAGTTTCACGGTGTTGTTGTTTTTTTGTTGGCGGAGAAGAATGGCGGATACTAGCGAACAGGTCAGGGAACTGATTTTTCTTAATTATGTCATTAATTATGATCTTTCTTATATGGTTTTACCTTTTGTATATATATTTGTTTCATTTGGTGATGTTTTGATTTGTTTTTTGTCTTTTACTGTTGGAATTGGTATGTCTCTTTTGCTTTCATCTTCGGGGGATTTTTCGGGCCACGAGGCGTCAGTACTTTCGGCCATTGTCCATCGACGCCTCACAGAAAAAAATTCCCTGTTTTAGAATCCTAGCTTGAAAGTGGCTCCTGATGAAGTTTTCAGGCCGGATTCCTTTTTTATTGACTATTTTTTTTCTAATGATTTTTCTATTGATTATTTTGATTAGGTTGTCTTATTTTGTTAATTAATTTTTATTCATTTGCATTTTAGTTGTAGCTGCATTTGCGCTCTCTAAATACAATGATTGATTTAAAAACTTTTAATTCTTATAACTTGTTTAATCAGTAATGATTTTTAGTTCCGGTTCCGGTTTGGTTTCGTTGCCGTTTTTACTTCTGTTTCGTTTAAATACTCTTTGAATATTGTATTGTAGGTTTATTTCATTATTGGGTTCTTATTCATTTACTTTTCATTATTTGGTTCTTATTCAATTACCTTTCATTTTGTGAACTTTTGCGTGTAATTCTGAATTGAGTTTTAATTTCGTTTTTGACCTAGTTGGTTTCATTTTAATTTTGTTGATCAAGAAATGGATTTTGATTGTTTTAATAATTTTATGATTGTACATATACATATATATATATATATATATGTGTGTGTGTTTGTGTGTGTGTGTTTTCGCCAACAGAAGAAACAAATTAATTTCTTGACAGCCCAACTCGTAACATCCAGCATAGAACTGTTCATATGATATGTCCTTTTGGAGAATGAATTTGATAATAATCCTTTGTTGATAAATGCTGTAATAATTAAAAAAATAATTCTCATATATTACATATTTTTACATTGCCTATAACCATCACGTAAGGGCAAGAAATAGGTATTCGAAGTTTCATGGCAATCGGATAAGTGGTACTCCAGTGCATAAGAGACATACAGACAAACATTCGTTTTTATTTATTAACGGAAATTAACAACAGAAAGTCAAATGAATACTAAAATTGGAAACTTTTCTGAAAGCTTTTCAAACTCAGATTATTAAGAAAACATTTCATTTTCTCTCAGTTTTAAATAAAAATTACAGAAAAATTAATTAGAATTTTCCACATTATCCATTTTTAATATCTGCGAAAGCATATAAACATATTTAGTAAATGTTGCCATGATTTAGAGACAGAATATATACCCTCCTTAAATCTGCATCAAACACGACAGTGGAAACGTTTAACACTACACCATTTAATACTAATGATAAGAATCATTAATCATGGTTGCTTTCTGTACAACAATATTGGCTTCCCTTGATCTAAGGTTTCACGGGAATGCTGTACTCTGCATTTACTCATTGCAATCGACAAGTCAGCGTCATCCGTAAGGGATCAGCAGAGGTCTCTTCACAGTTTCTGTCCAATCAGCGCTCTCCTCAGAAACGGCTTGGCAAATCATGTAGAAAGCGACACGGACAAGATGTGATCTAAAGGAAATTCCGGGTGCTCAATTCTATATTCATTCATGGAAGGAGGTTGAGAGAGCACGTTTATAGGGAAAGGGGCATTGCTATGAATATGTCAGAGGAATGTGTAACCAGTGATTTGAATTCCGTTATTCACCTACGGTATTCAAATGGAATAACATGGCATTTATTGATTATGCCTTATTCCGAGTAGTCATAAGGCTGTATTTATATGACATTGTGCCCTATCTATTGAATCAGCAAGGAATAATTTATGTAATATATTCCTTTCAATCTCTACCACTGGGACAGCTCGAAATGAGGATAATGTGCTTCCTGAATGGTGGTTGGATCTCGCCAACCTGGTGGGTACAATAATAAGTAGGGGACATTGACCCTCCTACCAATGACGGGATATCAAGATGCTTTTTATTTCCTTTATTTTGAAATTTAAATAATTGTAATTTAATAATTTTGTAATTTTATAATAATTTGTTATATTGTAATTTAAAAGTACTTCAGAATGAACCCGAAAGATTGATTCATTAGTAACATTTGATTTTAAATACATCAAACACAAAGAAAACAAACAGAATCATTTGTAATAATCAGTCGAAACTCTTCTAAGCCTAGCTTGATTACTGTTGGGAAAAAAACCCGGAGCTTTGCTTATCTTTATCTGGATTTGGCATCAGCGTTTTGGCTCAAAACCTAGTTTTTGATGAATAAAAAATGAACCAACAAATTAACTGTAATAAAAAGTAGCTTATGCTCTATTTCTGACTCTAGTCTATCTTTGTGCTAATGTTCATCCAATTCCGTTCAGCCGTTCTGGCGTGATGCAGTAACAAACATCCATCCATACGTACATGCATATATCCAAATTTTTACATTTATATATTAGTATATATTTTCAATGCAACCTTTCTCTTCACAAAACATATTGATCAGAATGGAAAGAAGAACCTTCTCTACAAGGAATGAAAAAAAGAATATTTAAAAATATTCGATTCGTCAGCCACAAACAAAATTTTATATAAAACTCGAGATTTATGATGAAACTGAAGATATAAAATATAATAGCAGTTTGGCTATATTGTACCTCTTAAATTTTCGCGAAGTAAAAACTCTTTAAAAAGTTAAAATGTTTTATTTCTTAAGCAAAGCAATGCTATTTATTCTTTCAAAAAGAAATTTTCTCTGATTTGTGTGTTTGGTCCTTTTCTCTCTTCATTGTAATTCCAGCGGCGTCCTGCCCCAAGAAAGAGATTTGATCAACTCATTTAATTGAATTCCGATGGAGTATATATATTGACGATAAAAAAGATAAATCTGTGGACAAATTCAAACTTCTGTACAAAGACTGTTTAAGGATTGTCAGAAAGTCTGAGGAAGAGGACTTATTTTTCGATAGAAACGGGTGGAAGGAAATATGCTCTTAATTGATAATAGAGCATAGATTGACCAATCATGTCGCGAATGACTTATAATTCATGAATATTTAGCACTGCCCTTCTTTTACCATCAACTATATTGTATACAAATTATCATTCAATCCGACTACGTTAAAAACTCTGCTTATCGACCACATTGGTGATTATTTTTAATATTGATATTTTTGGTAACCAGCGGGAGACCGAGCTCCGCTCGGAGAAAACAGGTATCGAAGCTAACTCGAAGATTTAAATTTTCAAATGTGATTTATCAAAACAATCCATGCCATAAGAAAATTTGTGAAACCATTGGTGAAAAGATAACCGGTTAAAGTGCACCATTGTAAACTATTCTAAACAAAGTTAGAGTTTGGAAAGGGAACTATTCTATACAAAGGTAAAGTAAAGGTAAAGATTGAAGTGTGTTGAAGTTCAGTATTTTTGACAAATTTATTTAGAAAAACCAAACATATATACATACATAAGAAACATATTATAAACCTATAACAGCATAAACATAAAACTTTATTAGTTCGCCATACTGGCTATAGATGGCAGCACGTCAAAATTGAAAATTTACCGCTTGAAAATTTAAGTAGCCATTATGGCGAACTAATAAAGTTTGAAAATATCCTATCTGTAACTCCGAACTGCTGGACCGTAGCGCTTCAAAACCGGCGCCAATCGATTCCTCGTGGCCAAAAACCCCAGACCCTCAAGTTTACCGGAGTTTATTAATTCTGGGGCGATTTTCAACTTGACAACCATTCCTCGTATTATAGTATTAGATTCGGACTTTCCTCTTTACGAAACCGTTAATATTCTCGACGAAAAGGAAGGCCTCATCTGTCACCCAGGGAGTTTAAAACAAATTATATTTTTCATCTAAAATTTGTCTTTAACTTCACTTTTCTCAAAGCTTTAATTTTCATAAAAACCTCCCACCATTAGCATGATATCTCAAAGACTTAGAGGTATTTATATAAAAATATCTGCGGGCACTTTAAATAATATGGGCAATGAAATGAACCAAAGTTTTATTTTGGTGAAATATTTTTTTTCATTTATAGGTGTTTTTAGAAACACTTAGTTGTGAATTTATGGAAAAATTGCATATCTACGTAAAAATTTGTATTTTACTCATAACTTTTTTCATCTCAAAAGTTTTCTTAGATTTTGGTGCATTTCATTCGTCATTCTATTCTATAACTTATTTACAAAGAAAACTGGATTGTTGCGTCACAATTTTATGTAGAGTGTTAACAGTTTTAGTTGAATTTCATTAAATTTTACAACAAATTTTCATATTTCTGAAAATGTGTTATGTTTTAAAATAATTTTGTTATATTTATAGTATTTTGTGTTATAATTAGAAATACATCTAAAAAACTTAATTTTAAATAGTTTTTAAATAATCCAATTTTCAAAAATTTTCCTACGAACGTAGTCTGATACGTTAATTGTATTTTGTTTAAAAGTAAACGCGGATATTAGGCAGCATGATTCAATGCCATGATACAATTTCTTAGAGAAGGTGCAAATAAAATTGGATTAAGAGGTGTACAATTAAGAGCGAGATAATGTCCACAAGATTAATTCAAAAATAAACTTTGATGAAGAAAGGGTAATAATGTAATACCGGATAAAAAATTCATTTCTGAATACACGACCTATTCATTTGAATAATAGGCTCAAATACCCAGTTTTTTACAATAATTAATCAGTTTTTTATCATTTACATTTATATGCTACACGAAAAAAAAAACGAATTTTGATCGGTAGGTTTATTTAAAGAGAATTTTTTTTTCTTTTAAATGTCTCTATTTATACAATAATTACATTTTGAGCAGTTTGCAACAAAACAAATAATAATTATGTGATATTAATAAACTAATAACTAGTCATAATTATAATAATGAAAGTGATTTCTGTTTTAAAAGTATTTAATGATACAATTGAAAACATTCATACTTAATTTTCTGCTCGATGTCATTAAGCTCCATTTTAACAATTTGCAATCTTCGATGAGTATTTATTCAATGAAGAGAAATGAGAATTTGCGAACCTTACTAATTTATCCATCAGTTATACGGGTTTATTTAAAGTTTTGCAATCGAAGAAATAATTTTAACATCAATTTAAACTATATACTATCCTAACAATTAGAAATAGATACCTTTGTATTTAACATTTAGCATTATTACATGCATTTTCCTTTTTTTAAATATATTTTTTAAAAAAAGGACGAATTCTTGTTATTCGCCATTGAAATGAAAACTTTCAATTTATACTTGTTAAATAGGAGGTCACTGCTGTCTGGGTGTAACCGCACGCGATTCTAACCCATCTACGTCAGTGTAAATGAGCCCTTGATGGGATTCTCAGCTAACTTCCCATTTCAATTTCATTTGATGCATGAATAACAGAGAAGCGGATGCATTTCATTACAAAAGTCGCACTTAATTTCCCCTTACCTTTTCTACTTGCGTGTTTTCAAAGTAGGTTCTCGTGATTGAGAATACGTGATTATGAAGCGGTGAAATAGCAGTCGCAAATGGTGTTAAGGTATCCGAGTACATTAAAAGGAATATTTTTAAAAAACTGGATTTAAAAAAAAAATATTTAAAACTATATTTTTTTATGTATTACCAATTATAATACAAAAGACTATAAATGCAAAAAACTCATTTGAAAATATAACATATTTTGTGAAATAGGGAAATGTGTAGCAGATTTTAACGAAATTTAACCAAAACAGTCTACTCAAAAGTTTAATGCAGCCATAATATTTTTCTTTGTGCACAAGTTATTGAATAGCATAATGAACGAAATGAATCAACATCTAAGAAACATTTTGAGATGCAAAGAAGTGATGGATAAAAATATAAGTATATATGCATTTTTTCCATAAATTCCCAACTTTTTTTTCTAAAAAACACTTATTTATATAAAAACAAACACCAAAACACCCATTTATATAAAAATAAACATCCAAAAACATTTCCCTAACAAAAAAAACTTATGGTTCATTTCATTGCCCATATTATTTAAATCACACGCTGATATGTTTATGTAAATATCTCTATTAGTTTTTGAGATATGTTGACGGAGAAGTTTTATGAAAATTAATGTTTTGAGAGAATTGAAGTGAAAAACAAATTTTAACTGAAAAATAGGTGACCCTGGAAGATAGGTCAGACCTTCCTTTTCCTGGAAAAGATAAATTGTTTTGGAAAAAGGAAAGTCTGAATTACAAGCAATAACATTAAAAAAAAAATCGCCAATTTACTCTATAGAAAGTATTTTCAACGCAGTCGGATACCTTAAGGTGTGGAACTGTTTTCAGTTTCGAAAATGGACTCTTCTGGAAGTAAGATTTATGAAATCGAATAATCATTGCCGTTTGTTGAACATTATGGTCTCGTGATCACACGATCCTTAATTTTCTTTTTCTAATTGCATTCAAAACGCTGTGTATGGGCTTATATTACCAACTGCATTGAATGAAATGAATAACAGTAATATTAAAACTTTCGCGATCGTACATAAGTAATCTTAATATTTTTATACGATTTGACTGTAGAAGAAATGTGAAACGGAAAGGAAGTAGAAGAAATTGAACAGATAGAGAGGTAAGCAAATTTTCAAACGTTTCCCAAGTTTTAACCCTTAACTTGGGATGTGAAAATTTAGGACGTAACTGGGGAGATGGGGTGCAAGACGAGAACGCACTTTCTTTACACTCGAATCAAATTTTCTAATGAAAGTATTAGGTTGAAAAGAATCGAATATATTCTGCAGACCTTTTTCTTTCTATAAAAATATTTTTTCAATATTTTTCAAAATATTTTATCACTGAAAAAAAGTAAATGCGTTGGAAAATGCACTTTCTGCTCAAATTACATGTAACAAGAAATGTAATTCTTGAAAAAAAAATTTGCTGAATATTTTTTTAAATCCTATTTATTTTTTGGTATATAAAGGTATATAGAAAAAAATATATTGTAGAATTCAACAATTATATAAAAAATAAAAATAAAAATTGACAATGGATAAAATTGGCCCTTTGTTCATCGCCTTATGTGACTTTCATAGCACGGATATCTTGGGCATTTTAAACTTACAGGTTAAGAACTATTATAAAAAACAACTTATACATTCTGTATATATATATATATCTTGGTATATTATTATATTTTATAAAAAATTTTAAAAATCTTTATGACCAGAAATATTAATCATTTTTCAACATACATACATCAGAATCAGTTGAATGCGAACTTTCATCGATAAACTGCTCTGTACAATTATACTTATCACTAAAATCCCTTTTTGCTTCATTTTAAAATGTCTGGAGCTCCGCTTCATTATAGAATCAATAAATTGGATGATATTTCCGGGCTCAAGTTTCAGTGTCCTCCGCTAAGCGTTGTTTATCACTGGGACACTAACAGGGAGGAGCGCTCTTTGAGACCATGCTCAAAGAAATTACTGAATTATTTAAAAATCAATCTGCTGAAATCAGTTGAAAAAATGCAGGTGTATTGAAGGTCATGAAACAGGAAGCTACAATGGCAATCCATTCAATTCAGCTAAATATAGAATTGGGGTGAGCGAAAGTCCATCTCTAGTGACCTCATAGATCACACTTTCCCAGTTAAGGGTTAAAGAGCTTCGTTGTCCACAATTATAATAATTTAAAAAATAAAGTGAATAAAGATATTTTTTAATTACAGCCAGTCACCCCATTACTACAGAAGTAGTATAAAGATTATTTATTGTGACTGGTTCTTATGTTCATTAAGTTCAAAAAACCTCCAAACTGCTGGCAAAAGGCAACAAATATCATTTTTAATGTTTTTAACTTTTCAGAATATTATACATTTTATGAAAATCCACCCAATCCCTGCCGAGTTTCCTTCTAATTTCATTGAAATCAAGATATTTTATTAACCTCAGTTAAACTTAGCCTACTTCTCTACAAATGTTTGTGTTGTCTTGTATTCTTCTGAATCTGTAGAAGCACTCAGGAAATCTTTCATGTCTTAATACAATTTGCACGACTATGAGATGAAACATCGATTTTATAATTTTTGTTTCATGTATTAAGGTGGTGACAACTTAAGAAGACAGTAACAGCCAATAGACAGAAGCATAAGTTTTTGTCTAATAGAGATGTTACTAGTCTCCAAACCCGAATATCACAGGTTCGATCCTTGGCCACATTAATTCATACACTGAAGTGACAAAAGTCATGGGATGACTGTTAATATCGTGTCGGTCCTCCTTTTGTCCAGAGAAGTGCAACAACTCGAACTGTCATAGAGTCCACAAGTCGTTGGAAGTCCTCTGCAGGAATATTGAACCATGCTGTCTGTATAGACGTCCATAATTGTGAAGGTGTAGATGGTGCAGGAGTTTGGGCACGAACGGACCTTTCGATGATGTCCCATAAATGCTAGATGGGATTTATATCGGGCGATCTAGGTGACCAGATCATGCGCTGGAATTATCCGGAATGTTCTTCAAACCAATCGCGAACAGTTCTGGCCCGGTGACATGGCGCATTGTCATCCATAAAAATCCCATCGTTGTGTGGGTACGTGAAGTCCATGAATGGCTGCAAGTGATCTGCAAGCAGCTGAACATAACCATTTCCAGTCAATGATCGGTTCAGTTGCACCAGAGGACCAAGTCCATGCCATGTAAAAACAGCCCACACCATTATGCAGCCACCACCAGCTTGAACGGTGATTTGCTGACAGTTTGAGTCCATGGCTTCGTGGGGTTTGCGCCACACTCGAACTCTACCATCAACTCGTTACAACTGAAATCGTAACTCATCTGACCACGCCACGGTTTTCTACTGGTCTAGGGACCAGTCGATATGCTCACTAGCTCAGGAGAGTCGCTGCAGGTAATGTCTTGCTGTCAGTAAAGGCACTAGAGTCGGTCTTCTACTGTTATAGCCCAAGGAAGACAAATTTCGCCACACAGTCCTGTCGGACACGTCCCTCCTACGTCCCACATTGATTCCTGCAGTTATTTGACGAAGCGTTGCGTGTCTATTAACATTGACCATTCTACACAGACTTCGGCGGTTTCGGTCATTAAGTGCAGGTGGTCGCCCACTGCGCTGTCCATGAAGGGATGGGATGCCGGAAATTTCCTACTCTCGGCATACTCTTGATACTGTGGATCTCGGAATTTTGAATTCGCTAACGATATCCGCAATGGAATGACCCATGCGTCTAGCTCCAACTAACATTCCACGTTCAAAGTCTGTTAATTCTCGTCGTGCTGCCATAAATCAGGAAAAACCTGTTCACATGAATAACCTGAACACAAATGAAAGCTCTGGGAAACGAACTGCGCATTTAAACTTTTTCGCTGCGATACTACTGCCATCTGTATATTTGCATATTGCTATTCCATGACTTTTGTCACTTCAGTGTATGTTATGAGTCCTATAAAATATATCATCTATGTATCTGTCCTTAGCATTGTCATCTGAAAGTTATTTCCTATTAACTATCCTGTTCATTTTAATCTACAAGTACCTTTCAAAATTAAGTTGTATATTCACACTAGCCATTATTTGACAAAGAATATACATATTATATTGTATATATGGTAGACAAATTGGCAAAAAAAAACATGAAGATTTAATTTAATTTTTCACAGGATTTAATTAAAAATATTTCAACAAATTATGACTGAAAACTTTAATTAATAAAAAGATATATCACTAACTGGGTATTTCGCTCGCTCTAAGGGTTTAGTTTTGTTTAGTTATATTAACCTGCTTTAAAGCAACATGAGGGCTATTTTGGGACCGACCTCGTCATTTTGAACCACGGTCAGATGACGAGGGCAACACCTGAACTGGCACCCCCTCTCCACATCACACCACACCAAGGTCTGACAGATTTAACGTGCAAGAACCCCCTAACATGACGGATCTTCGGTGGAATCAAGTCAGGAACCTGAAACCTTCCTGCTCCGAAGCCGAGACCTTACCACCAGGCCACCGCGGCCCCTCACTCTAAGGCACACGGGTTAATCTGAATTATCGAAATAGCTGAGAACTAACACTGGCGTAAATATTTATTGAGTGATTGAGTCCTAAGAGTCATCACTGGCCACGGTACCCTTCCCTTAAGATGTATGTTCCCTCATCGATGAGGAGGCATCTAGCTCTCCTTTTTTTCTGTACTCAACAGGATGGCGATATCCTACCACTATACCAGTATATTTTACTCCACCCTTTTGAGGTCCACCCCAACACCTTTTTACACATAAACACCTTTTGTTTGGTGAAATGTGTCCCAAATATACAACGTGCCATGTTGAATTTAAGGTCATTCACATATTATCAGAATGCCCCGTTTTCAATCACCACCGAATACGCTTTTTTAATACTTCATCATCTAGCTTCATTGACATGGTGGGAGAAAAGCCCCATTCTAACATTTTTACATTTCTGAAGACGATTGGATTTTATCATCTTATTTAAATATTAAGTCTTTTTACACTTTTAACCTTGTTTACTGGAGTGAACTTTTGATATTTAAAAATTTTCATTTGATTTTTAGTGATATAATTCACCATACAATTTAACAAGTAACTTGTACCATACCATTGGCACAGCATAGCCAAATCTGACTCTAGCACCAAAAAAAAAATCTAACAAACTAACTAATCCCCCCCCCCCCCCCCCCCCCCCCCCCCCCCCCAACATACCACACCCAATTTTCAGAATTAGAGATTCTATCATGCTTTTTTTTACAGTTTTAAAATTTTTAATCGCATTTGATTCGTTGATTCAATGTGATTATTTCGTAAGATTATTTCTTATTATTTTCCTCCATTTCGAGTATATTTTAGATTATTCCTCAGTATCAATTCAGTTTGAAAAATTATGTACATGAAATGATCCAGATTTTGAAGCTTTAAAATTCTTTAACTATTTGATACCCTGATTTGCAAAATATTTAATCATAATATAATTGCCTTAGAAAAATATCACATCATTCTTTCAAAATTAAGGATCCTGTCGTGCCTTTTCTGTACAGTTTTGAAAATTTTTAATGGCATTTCTTTCATTGATGCAATGGTATTATTTCGTAAGAATAGCTCTTACAATTTTCTTCCATTTCGAATATATTTTAGATTATTCTTCAGTATCACAGTTATTTGAAAAATTGTGCACGTGAAATGATCCAGATTTTGAAGCTTTAAAATTCTTTAAATATATAATACCTAGGTTTGTAAAATATTTAATCATAATACGTCTACCTTAGTTAAATTAAATATTTTGCTAAATGTCAGAAAAAAGGCATTAAACATTCTTCTTTTATATCATATTTATTATAAAATTAAACATTCTGCACCTGTGTAAATAAATCTTTTCCTCTGATGAATCCCTTCAATAATTAAATTAAATTTCTTTTAAGCACTTGCCAAAAAGTGGAAATAATTCCCATAAAAATACACTCCTAAGCAAACATGATTTTAATTAATTAATTCAAGTCACCCTGTAGACCAAAATATTGAATTTTCAAAAGAAAAATGAGGAGCTTCAATATCAAAATGTGAGATGAATATGTGTTTGTCGAGGGACAATTCTTATGAAAGAAGCCTTTTTAAGCCATGCTTATTTAGCAGGATTTTTTTTTATTTTGTTATAGCAGATTATTATGTAAAAACATAAACAATGGCATTATGTATGAATTTGTTGTTTTTCTGGCGTAACGTATTTTCAGAACACGAATAAGATCATTTAAATGGAAGGCAATAGCAAGGGATTATGGATTGTTTTCATGTTAAAAGTTCTATCATTCTTTAGATTAAGAACAGTTTATTTTTGCATGAGAAGATGTTTGTTTTTTGTTAGCGCAGATCGAATTAACTATTCAGAATGTACTTCACCGCCTGGGGAAAAAGAATAGTAATAATTTAACATTATTTCATTAAACTATATTTATTAAATTATCTTTTGAAAAATACTTTTGAAGTTCAATTTTTTTTCCAGTAAAATGCCACGTAAACGAGAATAGAATTTAATTTTAATTGCACAATATAAAAATGAAATGAAAGAATTGTTGTGGAGAATCATTTGGGGACAATGTTTCGATGATGTTATTGAGAAATATTATTTTGCTTCATTCGAAGTGCCATTTTTTTTATATTTATACCTCATGGAGTGACCTTTAATTGTGTATCTGTATAAATAAAAATGAATGTTTGTCTTACTTGTGTAATTTATAAAAATAAAAATGAATGTTTGTCTTACCTGCGTAATCTATATAAATAAAAATGGATTCGGAAATTTCGAACCTAATGCCGTAATTTCCCAACACCTGATATTCAATTAACCAAGTTATCTTTAAAAAAAAACCTTTAGGATTTAGCAATGTTTTTGTTAAAAATGAAATTAAAAGAAAAATATTATTTTTAGTTGCAAAAAAGATAGATAGACAGATAGATACAGATGCAGTTCAAAATTTGTCCCCTTAGTCCATTCCATTGGTTTGTATATTCCTTTAGAATGATCTTTATTTTATGTGATCTTTTAACTTTAGCTGCTATCTTTTTAGCTTGACATTTTGTACTATTCTGTAAAAATAACTTGTTTATCTATTTCTGCTTTAAAATATTGCTTCATAAGGAAAGATTTTAAAAATTGATAGTAAAAATGTGTTTGCAATCAACTTTTCATACCACTCTTCTCGTCTAATTCTGTCGGTTTAAGGTCTATACTATACTTCGTGATGTTAATTCACACCAGAATTTGGAAAGAAATGCTAAATTAACAAAAACACACCATTTGTTAAAGTTCTTGTAAAAAAAAAAGTAAATCATTTTGATAGCAAACTTTATGTTGATTGAATAAAGTTTTATGAATTATACAGAATTACAAAAAAATTAATATTACATATAGTGGTGGAATGTATATTGTTATGATCTGTGCAGGAAGCGACATGGCATGTTTTCAGGAACATTTCTTTAATAACCCCATTCACACACGAACAAACATAAAGACTTAACAAAACATTCACTTGCGCAGTTTAGCAGTACAGTATCACATCCAATTCTTGTTACACTCGCAATGTGCATTTTGGATGGCATATGGGATAACCTATCAGGCATAGCCATTTTGTATACAAAAGAGAAGTTAAGAGTTATGTAACTGCTACAATATAATAAATATTTTTTTTAAAAATTAAATCCGAAACTATATTTTTTAAATAGTGCCAAAATCAATGGCATTATCTGTATGCAGTAATATTTCATTTTTTTTTCACTCTGTTCGTTTACCACTTCTGAAAATGCCGGACTATACGAGGAGCAGGATGGATATACACTGAAGTGACAAAAGTCATGGGATAGCAATATGCAAATATACAGATGGCAGTAGTATCGCAGCGAAAATTATAAATGCGCAGTTCGTTTTCCAAAGCTTTCATTTGTGTTCAAGTTATTCCTGTGAACAGGTTTTTCGATATTTATGGCGGCACGAAGAGAATTAACAGACTTTGAACGAGGAATGTTAGTTGGAGCTAGACGCATGGGTCATTCCATTGCGGATATCGTTAGTGGATTCAAAATTCCGAGATCCACAGTATCAAGAGTATGCCGAGAGTAGGAAATTTCCGGCATCCCATCCCTTCATGGACAGCGCAGTGGGCGACCACCTGCACTTAACGACCGAAACCGCCAACGTCTGTGTAGAATGATCAATGTTAATAGACCGGCAACACTTCGTCAAATAACTGTAGGAGTCAATGTGGGACGTACGAGGGACGTGTCCGAAAGGACTGTGCTGCGAAATTTGTCTTCCTTGGGCTATGACAGCAGAGGACCGACTCGAGTGCCTTTACTGACAGCACGACATCGCCTACAGCGACTCTCCTGGGCTCCTGAGCATATCGAATGCTCCGTAGACCTGTGGAAAACCGTGGCGTGGTCAGATGAGTCACGATTTCAGTTGTTACGAGCTGATGGTAGCTTTCGAGGGTGGCACAGACCCCACAAAGCCATGGACCCAAACTGTCAGCAAGACACTGTTCAAGATGGTGGTGGCTGCATAATGGTGTGGGCTGTTTTTACATGGCATGGACTCGGTCCTCTGGTGCAACTGAACCGATCATTGACTGGAAATGGTTATGTTCAGCTGCTTGCAGATCACTTGCAGCCATTCATGGACTTCACGTACCCACACAACGATGGGATTTTTTTGGATGACAATGCGCCATGTCACCGGGCCAGAACTGTTCGCGATTGGTTTGAAGAACATTCCGGACAATTCCAGCGCATTATCTGGCCACCTAGATCGCCCTATATGAATCCTATCGAGCATTTATTGAACGTCCTCGAAAGGTCCGTTCGTACCCAAACTCCTGCACCATCCACACTTTCACAATTATGGACGTCTATACAGACAGCATGGTTCAATATTCCTGCAGAGGACTCCCAACGACTTGTGGACTCCATGACACGTCGAGTTGTTGCACTTCGCCGGGCAAAAGGAGGACCGACACGATATTAACAGTCATCCCTTGACTTTTGTCTTTTCAGTGTATATTGCCGGGTATAAAAGTTTATATAAAAGTTTATTTCTTTTATTTCTACAATATACATTACGACAAAGGATGACAAATTGCATTTGCTTTGGGATAAATTTTTGAAAATGTCAACTTAAGTTAACTTAACTTAAAAGTTAAGCTTTAAATACAAAACTTTTTTTATAAACAATGATAATTTTTATTAATTAGATTATACTTATAACCGCTATACAGATATTACCTAAATGGATAGATTATACAGGCATACGTAATTGAATTACGTAAATATGTATATTACCAGTTAACTAGCATTTCTTCGAAATTCTTCATCACATTTCATACTGTTTCTGTTCCTTCGCGTTATTAATATAAAAAATAAGTTCGATCGTTTTAATATGCAAATAAATCAAATATTTTAATGCATAATATTAAAATATATAAATATGTTCAATTTTTTCAATATTCAAATGCATCAATTCTTCCTCCAAGTGCTATTAAAATATAGAAATGTGTTCAATCTTTTCCGTATGCAAATTCGTCAATTCTTTTCTTACGTATTATTAAAATATACAATTACGTATTATTAAAATATATAAATTTTAATATTTTTAATATTTAGATACATAAATTCTTTTTCTACTTATTAATAAAATATAGAAGATTATTCAATGTTTTAAATATGCATATACATCAATTTTTTTTTACGTACTATTAAAATATTCAAATACATTCAATCATAAGATGCAAATGTCTTATCTAATTTAGCAAGATATTAACATAAAGCTGCGATAATGAAATTAAATATAAATAATAAAAAAACTATTTTACTTGATTGTAAGCAAGAATACTCTAAGTTAATTTATCAATTGAAGAAATTTTCTATTCAACAAATAACTGGAAAGATATGTAATCAATCCTTGGCTTATTTTTCGAATCTTTTGTAAGCAAGTTCTCAGATAATTGTTATTCAACACTGTCACATTGTCAATATTCTCTCCATTAATAATCTTGGATTTTAATGGGTAGGAATCCTTCCCACTAACATTATTTAATAATATATATATATATAATTATATATATATATATAAGTTACTTGTCTTATATATATAAGACAAGTTTTGAGTCGTTTACTAAATAACGAGAACCTTAAAAATAATTTTAAATTGAAGAGACTTTTTAGAATAAAAATAAAGGAAAGAAATATTATTTTAATTATTCAATCCTTTCCAATCCTCAGAATTTCGGATATTTAAAATCATTTTTTTATGTCGCTGCTCGTGTTGTCTGATGGTGTCGCACTATTTTTGCTTAATAGAGACACAGATTTTGAATCCAATGAAAAGTTAATTGTCTTATTAATTAAAAAGAAATATGCTTGCACAATATCCTGCCTTTTTAAAATATTCACAAGCACATTTGAAAAAATGTATTTGCTTCTTAAAATTTCATTAAAAGAAAAACTTCCGTTCCGTTTAGGGGTCGCGGTGGCCTGGTGGAAAGGTCACGGCTTCGGAACCGGACTGTTGCAAGTTCGAGGATAGATTCCATCGAAGAACCACCATGTTAGCGGATTTGGGACACATTAAATTATTCAGGGCCATACGTCCTCCAGTTGGTGTGGTGTAGAATATTGAAGAGGAGGGTGTCAGTTCATGTGTCATCCTCGTCATCTGACCGCAAATCAAAATTATGAGGTCCATCCCAAAATAGCCCTAGTGTTGCTTCAAAGCGGGACGTTGATATAACTAAAACTAAAAACTAAACCCGTTTCATTTAGATAGGATATTTGATGATAACCGAAAGACAATTACTTTGGTTGTTGGAATAGATAAAAAGTTTTATACGTGTCCATTTCGTTAGTTGAATGTCATAAAACATTTTTCCAACTTGATTCGATACATTTTCACCATTAAAGATTTGCAGCCTTAAGATTAATGGTTACTGGAATTCATCGTCGAAGAATAAGCAGCAGTTCTGAATTCTGAAGTGTCACGTGACATCCAGTAGTAAAAAGTTTTGTATCAATTGTGTCCTTTTCAACAATAAAGTCACAGATCCTGAAAAAAAGTTGCAAACTTCAGTTTTGCAACTTTTCTTCTCGAGTTCTTTCAATTTCATTCTAATTCGAAGAATTCCGAATTTGGATAAAAAGACAAGTATTTCTTTCGCGAAAATGAATTATTTAATTCTTTATTGAGGTATATTTTAAATTAAGAAAGTAATTCGGAATTACAAATGTCAAACATGTACTTCTCGAGCAGTTTGAGGTAAATAATTCACACTAATTTCATCAAGCACCCAAAATTCGATTTAAATGAAAGAATGACGTTTCTACAAGATTATATAAACGTAAATGATTAAAAATATTTGATTTTTTAATTGTGTTTTTTTACCTAATGGTATTTTACTAATCGAAACGTTATTAAGTTTAGAACTCATGTTTTACACTGAAAAAATCGGTTATATTCTAATCAGCAGCTCTCAATTTTGAAGTGTCATCTATTAGTGAGAAGTTTCGTTCAAAATGCTCTCTCTTCAGCAATAATATCACAAATCCTAAAAAAAAAGCGAATTTTAGTTTTGGCTATTATTTTCAACAGATCCTTTCGATTTCATTTCAAAACAAAGAATTGAAATGGTTAAAAAAACATGCACTGCATGCGTGGAACAAAATTATTTAATTCTTTATCGAGGTACATTTTAGATTAACAAAATAATTTTGAATAGTAAGTATCAAATATGTACAACTTGAAGATTTTGAGGCAAATAATTCACACTAATTTTGGCAGGATTCAAAATTATCGGTTTAAACGAAAGAATTTCGTTTCCAAAAAATTATATAATTATATTTGGTTAAACAAATTTGATTTTTTTAGAGCATCTGAATTTTACCGAATGACGTTTTACTAACTGAAACTTTATTAAGTTTAGAGCTGATATCGTACATGTAAGAAAGGCGATTCTATATCATGCTATCTGGGTAATTTTGATATAGCTGGAATTTTCACACATTAAATTTTTTATTGATTCATGTCATCAGAAATAAATTTTATAGTAAAATTTCTATTATTTTTTCCATATTTCCAAAATTTGACCAAATTAAGATGGTGATACTCCGTCATTATATTGATATTCCCTTTCCTCAGAAGGAATAAGAGTTTTATATAAACAGTTGGTTAAAAAAATATGGAATGCCTTTTCGTTTTTTTTTATTTAAATATATTCCTTTTCTTGAATTTCCGTGAAGTTTTATTTCCGTTCAGTTCAGTTCAGTTCAGTTATATTAACGTCCCGTTTAAAGCAACACGAGGGCTATTTTGGGACGGACCTCGTAATTTTGAACCACGGTCAGATGACGAGGACGACAACTGAAGTGGCACCCCCCTCTCCACACCACACCACACCAGCGGGAGGACTTTGGCCTGACAGATTTAACGTGCAAGAGACCCCCTCACACGACGGATCTTCGGTGGAATCGAGTCTCGAACCTGAAACCCTCCGGTTCCGAAGCCGAGACTTTACCACCGGGCCACCGCGGCCCCAAGTTTTATTTCAATTAAAAGTTATTTAAAAGCGGCAACAAACTTTCTGATGGAAAAAAGAACATTCTTATAATAACAGAAAGAATTTACCTAATTAAACATTATCTAATTCATAAAAACTAAACACATTCATTAATTTAATACAAGAACCTGAATTCAATTTCACAGTTTGGTCTGATGTTTTTTATATTTTCTTGATATTATGCCTGAATTTTTGAATTTCATTAATGAAACCATTATTAAATTTACTTTGAAAATTGTAGATTTAATGGAAAATTTATTTTATCAGCGAATGAAAGTAAAATATTTGCATATTTAGATTAGTTAAAATTTTAAGAAATAATATTAAATTTATTTCTGACTCTAGTTCAAGTAAATTAACGAGCAATTGGGGCAAAACTTCATTAATTTTATTTTCTTTCAGCCACAAAATTACTTTCGCTTTTTCCTCAAACAAGAAGATGAAATAAATAAATTACTTCGTTCGCAGGTAATAATGGAATTATTTCCTTGAAAACTCAATTTAGGTTCAAAGGAATATTTGACCACACAATTTCTGAAATTAGATATAGTTCAGTTACAATACACCGATATTTAATAGTTAAAATTTTTTATTCATGAAAATTAATGAGAAAAGGATATCATTTCACGAGACTTAGTAAAATTAAAACATTTTTTCTCTTAATGAATTTCAATGATATCCATTTTACTTTTTTTTCTTATTTATATTACACTGAAGTGACAAAAGTCATGGGATGACTGTTAATATCGTGT
>JAPMOQ010006580.1:0-25025 GCA_026543055.1 Argiope trifasciata | reverse complement strand
TGCATTATTCTGTCATCTCAAGATTAAAATTTACTAATATTCCTATATGTAGTTTAGAATAAGTATAGTTCATCCTCAAAATTCGAACTCGAGATTTTAGCAAATTTTCATGTTCTAAACTTTCAGGAAACATATTTACAAAAAAATGTTCGTCTGTGACAGAGATAATTCAAAAATGTTTTGAGCTTGGTGGTTAAAATTTAGTATAAATTAGTTTATGGTCTTTACGTCAAATTTGAGTTGTTCATTCAGTTGTTCGAATATAACAAAATACCTGCAAAATGACGAGAGATTGATAGATAAAATTCGGCACACAACTTAACATCTATAGCTTAGATTCCTTCCAAAATTTTGAGCCAAATTCATTTATGGGTTGATTGTCTGTCGGTCAGTACTTTCAGAAAAGTGTGAAAAAGTATCTTTCCGATTTCTGAAAATAGAAACGGGAAACTTTGTGTGCATGGAGGAGAGAGAAATGAATTTTACTTTTTGATACTTTTTAGTAACGTAGTATAGTGACAAAAAATTCAAACCCGGATTCCGACGAATCTCCCCGTTTTAGACCTTCCTGAGTTAGAAAACCACATTTTTGGAAAATGCCCTGCTTGGCTGCTCGAATAAACACAATAATTACAAAACGGAAAGAGCTAGATAGATATAATTCAGTTCACATCTATAGGGCCACTTGAAAAAAGTTATCTGTATTTGCTTTTAGAAACATGCAAACTTGATAAATCAAAAACTTAAGGAATTCGACTACGTTAAAAACGCTGGTTATCGACCACATTAGCAAAAAAAGATTTTTATTGTTATTTTTTTGTAGTTCAGAATTTCTTCTTTCCAAAATAATTTACTTTTTCTAGGAGAAGAAAGGTCGGACCTATTATGCAAGGTTACATATTTTTCTAGCTAAAATTTGTCTTATAATTCAATTTTCACAAAAACTTTAATTTTCATTAAAATTCTCCACCCTTAACATAGTATATCAAATACTAATTGTGGTATTTACGCAAAAATTTCAGCTTCAGCTTTAAATTATATGTGCAATGAAATGAACCAAATGTTTTATTGTGGATGAAATACTTTTTCACTTATAGGTATTTTTGGAATAATTAAGCTGTAAATTTATGGAAAAAATGTATACATGCGTACATTTTTACCTCTAATTTCCTTGAATCTCAAGAGTTTTCTTAGAATTTGGTTCATTTCATTCATCATTATATTCTACAGGGTGTCCCAAAAAGATTGAAACGCGCTTTAATTCTTTAACCGTTAGAGATAAGTAGGTGATGTAATTTGAAAAAATGTTCAAAATAAGATAGGAGAGAAGATTAAATTAAGAAAAAAAATCCACCTATGAATTTTAAAAAGTTACACTTTGTAAATTTTTATACAACCCATCTATGCATATTTGGACAATTAGAAAGGATTTCCTTTCCATCCCAGAAGACCATTAAAAAAAACTGCATAACTGTATCTTTAAAACTTTTTGAATAATAAAACAGAAAAAAAAATTGACTTATGTCACTTTTCCATACCACTTGAAAGACCTTTTCGTCGGTGAAAATCGGGACCATATCGAAATTGATAATAGAAATTCTTCGATCAAAAAAAGATAATAAGCGTAAAAGAAATCCAAAATGGAATTTAAATAAAGTCCTTATTGATGGAGTTAAACAGTTTTGACAACATAAGATTGTAAGAAGTGTAACATAAAAAAACAATAATAAATAAAACGAAAATAAATTTAAAAACACACGAATCATAAAGCATTCTCAAAATGTTTTCCATCAACACCAATACATAATTGGGCTCTTCTAATAATGCTCCTGTAAATATTTTGGAGTTCTCCTCCTGTAATATTATTGCATACATTAATTATCTTTTGTTTAAGGTCACTTACATTCAAGGGGCGAGTATTATAAACTAGCGTTCGAAGCCGACCCCAAAAATCAAAAATCGAGTGGAGTTAGATCAGGAGATCTGGGGGACCATTCTGTGGGTCCATTCAGTCCAATAGACTGTTTATTAAAGTTTTCGTTGAGCCAGTTTGTTACATTTATAGCCTTGTGTGCAGGCGCTCCATCTTGTTGAAAATACATTTTTTTTTACTAATGACAATGGCGCCGTCTTCAAAATATCTGTTACTATGCCATTTAAAATAAGTTGCAAATATTTTATAGCTGTAAGTGTTCCTTCATAAAACTCTGGACCAATCAGTTTTCCGTTCCGCACCATACGGTCACAGAAAACTTCCTCTGGTGATGTATTTCTTGTACAAAAAGTGGTTTAGTATCATTCCAATAATGATCGTTGTGTGCATTTATGTGTCCATTTTCCGTAAACAAACATTCATCAGTCCACATAATGTTCTTGACAAAGTTTGAATCTGTGTCCTGTTGAATTAATAACCAATGCTACACGTCGGTTAAAATCAGAGGGATGGAGTGCTTGAAGTCCATGAGTACAAAATGGATGCCAATTGTGTTTTTCAAGTATTCTATGCATTGACGTCCTAGGTAATCCTGTAATAGCACTTGCTTTTCGAATGCTTGATCGTGGGTTGGAAGAAAAATATGCAATAATATCAATTTCTTGGTCTTCATTGTACAAGATATTTCTACCAGGGCCAGGTCTTGGATTAAATGAACCGGTAGTTCTCAATCTTCTCATCATCCGATAAACAAATGTACGTAAAATTTCAGACAAATAGGGATGTCGTCCAAATTCCCGAGCAGTTTCTGCATTATTTCTATTGCAAATAGAATAAACCATTGCTAGTTCAAATAGTTCGTCATTTGTTAAAAGTACCATAATGCAAAATTAGTTACAATATTTTTACTTCGACAATATGAAATTCAATATCGCTGAATGATTTCTAAACTTCATTTTGATATGCATGAGGAAATCTTGGTTAAGTTGTACAGGAAAGAAATAATTTTGGAACTAAATAAGTAAATTGAAAAATAATCTTCTGCATTTCTTTATGTAACTTAAAAATAAAATAAAAAAACTTTAATATACATGTATTAGAAGAGGCTAAATTCCAGTTCAATGAAAGGAAAAAATCGTCTGGCAGTTAATTTGTTAGAATGTCGGTTTGACAAAAATGTGATGAATTTGAAAACAATTAAAATTCTACCAGACTAATTTAACAGTATTTTTCTTTTTTATAAATTTTGCTATAAAAATCTGTCAAATGGCTTTTATTGATTTTCAACGAAATCTTATAAAATTTCTAATGTAAATTTAGAATACATGGCATAAAATTACTTGCCCCTGATAAGATTAAAACAAAAGACAATTCTGTAACTGTATCTTGAATCTACCGTAAATACGCAAAAATGTGTTTTGTAAATAATATAAAAAAGTTTATGTGTTTAAAATTTGTTGCAAATTTACATTTCCATTTTGGTATATGGTCACTAAAAACAGCGTTCAATTTTCATTTACGCATAACTCACTCAATTTTAAGGATACAGTTATGCAGTTTTTTTTAATGGTCTTCTGGGATAGAAAGGAAAAACTTTCTAATTGATCAAATTTGCATAGAGGGGTTGTATAAAAATTTAAAAACTCTAACTTTTTAAAATTCATAGATGGATTTTTTTTCTTAATGTAATCTTCTTTCCTATCTTATTTTGAACATTTTTTCAAATTACATCACCTACTTATCTCTAACGGTTAAAGAATTAAAGCGCGTTTCAATCTTTTTGGGACACCCTGTATATATATATGTAGAATGCGTGTTCCCTTTTAAATATCTCATACTTTATCATCAAATTATTTTATTGTTTAATTACATTGCGCCTTTTTTTTTAATCTTAAAAAATTAATCAAGTTTCAGAAATTGAATCGATAATATTTATATAATCTAATTAGAATTATAGATATATTATTTTATATAGCTATATATTATTCTATATATTATTATAAGTCAATATATATTTTATATTTACTTATAGATATAGATATTCTATGTGGATATGAATTTAAATTATAATTTGAAGTGCTTATTTTACTTTTTTAATAAAGAAGAAAAATTACCGTTTCAAATGAAAAACTCTACAAGGAGTTGTAACTAAGTATAAAAGCTAGATATTAAGAGAAAGTTAAATATACATTCATATTCAATTTACAGCAACTAAATACGTTTAATTTCAAATAAAAAAATTAGTTACTGAAATAATTTGAAGAGAAACATACAATTACACTAGATTAAAAAAGAAGCTAGCACGGTCTATAAATAATAACAACACTAATCGAAAGCAATTATATGTTTCAACAATTTTTAGATTACGGCTATTATTCAGAAATGAATATTATTCTATAGAAATAATTCTTTTTTAATTTAATCGCTAAATGAGATCAATTTATCCACATTAATTAAAGGAATTGGATTTTTTTTATACCTCAACCCATTATATTGATTTGAGATTAAATTGAGCTGTTAGAATATAGCAATAAAATTAAAGATAATTTCTTTTTTTTGCGCCTTCTAAACGTCAACTGCAATTGCTATTTCGGTAGAAATGGGTTTAGAATACAAATTATCTGTTTCTGATGCGGGGAAAAAAGATTAAAAGCATTAATTGATATGAAATAAAACCTTTTAAAACCCCACTAGCAGCGTGGCGGAAGTTAAGATGTTTATCTATAATTAGTCTGAATGTAACGATTTCCGTTGTTACTTTTTTCCGATTAGAACTCGAATTTCTTCTATTCTATTCAATTAATACCACAAAAGAATACATTTTGGAATTGTGTCTGTGAATATTGATGATAACATCAAATTAAATAAAAATCTATTCACTGTGATTATCTGCAATAATTTAGTTAAAGGAATTTTAAGAAAAGCTCAGATACGTAATTCGAAAATATCTGAAAAGAATTAAATGATTTTTTTTTCAATTCCTTCATTCAAATCAGAATCTTTTTTCTTAATACTGAAAGCGGTGATCGGTATTCTTTCTAAATATCTAATTAAGTTAATTAAGTCTTGTAATAAAATTTCAAAATATGTTGATTTTAACTTTTTATTTTATTTTTAAATACATATTTGCATTGAACATGTTAGTAATTGGAAAGCAATGGATTTTTTTGTCTGATGCTCGTTAAAGATTTGAAATTAATCTATAGCTTTAATTTTCCCTCATTTTATATTTTTACGTTTCCTTTTGTAATGAAAATATTAGAATTACTTTAAAAAGTATATTAGATTTCACTTCAAGAAATATGATTACACAACTTAAGAAATTTATTTTCGTTTTTTTTCCAAGTGAATTTATTTTTAACTTTTAACTCTATTGACGATTCATCACTTCTTTCAAACACTTCTAATTGTACGTTTCTAAGGGCTATAATTTTCTCTGATGCCAGTTTAGATAGGTTGAATTTTCTAATAAATGTGTAAATAATACACTTACTCTTTCAATTTTTTTTGTATAAATAATGTCAACAGGCCTATTTATTAAAGTTTGTTACTTATCTTGTAAGTAATGTTGAAAATACTAATGGAGCTGGGAATATTCATACTTTCAGAAGATTGATTTTACAATTTCATTCTAATGAAACAATTAGCAAGTAATAATGTGACTGTGAATAATAAAGCAATTCACAGCTTCTAGAAATATTTAATCAGCATAATCAAAAAGTTATAATTATCTGTTGACAATGAATCTAATAGGAGCTCCTAAAATAGAAAAATAAATTGCATCTTTTTTTTTAAACATATTTTTTTCACATTTCGGTAAGCATAGAACATATTCTGTTCTTTGCAATAATCTGAAATTGAATGCAACAGTATTTACAAACATTAGGCACCATTTAAGCTTATTTTAATTTTTCTGCGCAATAGTATTATTCTTTAGAGGCTATTTATCAATGTAACATATGATATATATTTTTTTATATTTTCAAATTACTCGATCTTCATGTTTTTGATAATTTTATTATTAGCATATTTTAATGAAAATAAATTCATTGCAAATAATAAACCTATGCTCATATATTCTGCTAGTTTAGAGTGCCTTGACAATTATTTTTCTGAGTCTAAATTATTATTCTGGCCCTCAGTTATCATTTCAATAAAAGTTTATATCACGTATGAATATTTCATTCAATTTTCTTCTTTTTCCAAATTTGTTGGGAGCAAATTTCACGTTATTTTTGTAGGTGAAATAAATTATTCATAACGATAACTTTTTCCATTCTCAAAAAGTATAATTATCTTTCTTTATTCTCAGCATTTTAATGCAGAAATAAAAATATAAAGTGTTACTATTGTCAGATCTGCTCAGAAACGTTGCGTTGCTTTAACTTCCGTAATGTCTTGTGATGCAATGAAAAAGTACATAATTTAAGTAATTATATTTTTAACTGCAGTAGAAATTCATGACTTAGGATATTCCCACTAAGAAAAATTCATGGTTATAATATGCAGAATATTTATAGGGTAATTAAATTATCTGCCACAAATTGATCCTTAAACATACTTAATAGGGGACATCAAAAACAACGTATTATGAATGCGAAATTGAATTGAATTTCAATACCCATTCTCTTAATAAATGAGAGCTCCCTAAACTAGAAAATCCAATAGGGAATTAGCAAAGCAATTTTCAAAAGCCTTATGGATAAGCTAATATTTTATTAAATATACGTAGGTCATTTTCAAATATGTAATTTTGAGTATAAATAATATATTGTTATAGCTGCACCTGATTAGATTTTATGAATAGACATTTGGTTTGATTTGTTTCAAAATGACTATATATTGAATTTGTTTAAAATGACCATACATTAAATAATTGTATTATGGTTACAATGTAGCATACTATTTCTGTGTGGGTTTTAAAAGTTACTTGTACGTAAATATTAATCGCATTAAGATAATAAATATTCGACTGCGGTAGTCCTTACTTGTTTCGCAAATCAAATTTTGGATCTAATGGCAGTTTGATATTTTCACATAAGGAAAGCTTTTCATGAGCTCAGTGGTCGAATGGTCAACGCACGCGATCTATACTCAGAGTTTGCTTGTTCGAGGCTCGCCATGGCTGTTGTGTCCAAAGAATGGATTTTTAGTTTGGTTCCTTAGTTATTATTTCTTTATGTTCTCTAACATTCTAGTCTTTTCTTTGTTATGTAAATTAATTGTATCTCGAATATTCTTTTCGTGTATAAAAGCAGATACCAGCTATTCGTGGGCAACTTATCGTTCTTGTTGAGTTGCAAGTCACTACTGACCTGCAATAAACTAGGTTACTAGTTTAAAGCTGATGGTATGTTTGTTTAAATCCTCGTGACAATATTGCTTATTTATAGCTGGGAATTTGAATTGCATGAAATGGTTTGTTAACAGAAGATTAATAAAAGAGATCTCTCAAATCACCCCTTTTATTCAGGCGGGTGCAACTTTTGAATTACATGAATTAAAATGAATTATATGCAGTTTAAAAAAAATGCATTATATTTATGCAGTTAATATAAACTGTTTTTTTTTCAGAACTCCATTTTAATATTTCAAATCTTACATACAAATTAAAAATGAATTATGGTCTGTATTTCTCTTATGCTTTCCTAAACCATTCATCCGATTTCGTTGAAACTTCGTAAGATTATTGTTTTCATCTACGGGATTGTTGTAGAGATAGTACATTTATCTAAAATTCGAAAAAAAAAAAATTCGAATCTCAACCGCATCTATTTACCATGTTTAATCTCCAAATAACAAGTTGAGTGGACAATAGATTCTGCATTAATGCTAAATCCAAGTTAAAAGTTAATATTTTGAAGTTGTAGTAAGCAAATGTCATGCAAGATGTAAAGATGTCAAAGATGTAAGAAAGCTATGGGAAGACCAAACCTGAGGGTTTTAAATTGTCATTAAATTTTAGCGTACTCTGAGGGACTACCAAAATATTGTAGTACAAAAAATTTTGCAGCATCTTAATTTTCAAAACTTATCGTTTCAACTATATTAACGGTTTTGTAGCATAGATATATTTTCAATGTTTAATCAATTTTAAAAGAAAATATTTTAATCACATTTCCTAACATTGAGAATTCTAAACGAATCTCGAGATACAATAAATGATTTCTTTCATTACCATTATGAAAAAGCAAGCAAGTTTTAAAATTCTAAAAGAATATACAAATATAATATATAAAAAGGAGCCTTTGTTTGTTTCGTATTATATATACTGCATTACTTTTCATTCTATTTCGTCAAAATGTTGCCAAATGATTGATTAATTACATCTAATGTTATTTTTTCAACGGCAGCAACGCGCCGGGTATCACCTAGTTGATTTTTAAAAGCGAAAATCAAGGTACACTGATGAAAAAAAAAATCCCAACACTAGGAAGGAGCGCTGTGCTAGATAAACGAAATCTGGTAGGCGTGTTTATACATCTGAAAGATGACGTCGATTCAAATTTCGAGCTACGCGCGTATGTGTGGCGCTAGTAGCGACACTATGAACATGCAAATCAGGTTTGCTTTAAATAAGCGCTGTAAGGTTCGTGATCGTTATTTGCAGTTGAGATTTGACGTAGTGGGTTAATGTTTGTCAAAGATACCTCTGAGAAGACGAAGAAGAGATTATCAACAGTTCACTGAGTTTGAACGAGGTCGTGCTGTAGGGCTACGAGAAGGTGGGTTTTCTTTCCGCGATATTGCTGAAAGACTTGGCAGGAATGTATCCACTGTGCATGAGTATTGGCGGCAGTGGTCAAGGGAAGGTACTGCCTCAAGAAGACCAGGTTCCGGGCGGCTACGTGGTACTACTAAGAGAGAAGACCGTCGTATTCGGCGTATGGCAGTGTCTAATCGTACTGCGTCTGCAGCTGAAATTCGAGCTGCAGTTGGCACCACAGTGACACAACGAACTGTCACAAATCGGTTACTTCAAGGACAGCTCCGAGCCAGACGCCCTGTACAGTGCATTCCACTGACTCCAAACCACTGCCGTTTGCGACGTGATTGGTGTCAAGCTAAAGCTCATTGGATGACGGAGTGGAGATCTGTTGAGTTTTCTGATGACAGCCGGTTCTGCCTTGGTCGCAGTGATAGCCGTTTGTTGGTGAGAAGGAGGCCAGGTGAACGCCTGCTAGTGACCTGTCTGCGGCCTTGATACACAGGCCCTACTCCTGGAGTTATGGTTTGGGGAGCAATTTCGTATGACAGCAGGGACACTCTCGTGGTTATCCCACGCACCCTGACTGAAAATTTGTACGTCAGTCTAGTGATAGAACCTGTTGTGCTGCCATTCATGAACAGCATTCAAGGGTGTGTTTTCCAACAGGATAACGCTCGTCCTCATTCCGCTGTGGTAACCCAACATGCTCTACAGAGTGTCGACCTGTTGCCTTGGAATGCTACATCACCAGATCTTTCTCCGATCGAGCACGTATGGAACATCATTGGACGACAACTCCAGCGTCATCCACAACCAGCATTAACCGTCCTCTCATTGACCGCCCAACTGCAACAGGGATGGAACTCCATCCTACAAACTGATATCCGACACCTGTACGGCCCAATGCATGCACGTTTGCATGCTTGCATTGAAAATTCCGGCGGTTACACCGGTTACTAATGTACCAACATTTCACATTTGAAATGGCTCTTCTCGCGAATGGCTCTTCCTGTGATCTTGAAACTTTAATCAATTAAATATGTTACCTAGTCAAATGTATTCCAAAAATTTCATTACTGTACAATAATTTTTTCTTGGTGTTGGGATTTTTTTTCCATCAGTGTATTTAGCATTTTTGTACATTTTCTTTATATGGATAATATTAACTGCCGACCACAATCGGTGTTCAACAATGTATATTAGACTTCATGTAGCGGTTAAATAAAAATCCTACTTTGGGCTTTGGTTCATATCGAGGATCCAGTGCTTCACAAGAATTGCATCAAGATAAAGCTTCCAGAAGAATAAAATACATAATTTTTTATCGCCATGTCAAGTTTAATCTTGATATAATACTTATCTTGAAACAATTGGAACAACTTTTTTTTTCTTTCTAGTAAAATTGTTATTTATAAGAGAGAAAACCTTTTAACCTTTTTACTTTCTTGAAAATATCTTATAAATGACATAACGATAATATCCTATTGTAAGGTCTAAAGAAATTATTATTCGTCATTATTTTAATTACTTTACTTTAACTTTTACTTTAATCATTATATTCCGAAAATGACAACTAAAATACACGCATAAAATGAATATATAAGTCAGAAGTAATAAAAATGGGATAATAATGAAATATTTTGCAGAAAATTATAACTGCCCTCATTTATATTTGAGAAAATAATTGTATTCTTTATTAATTTTAGCAAAACATTTCCAATTTTATTTTATAAAAGAAATATTAAATTAAATATTCCTGAATTAAACATGTAATTTGTCTAGACAGTTTTAACTTTACCTTCGTATTATATATAACAGATAATTACGAAGTTAAATAAATGAGATAAATTTATGCATCTATATTTGTATAGCAAATTACTTTTAGTTATATCATTAAATTAAACGATTCTTTAATATCTTTAATATTTAAACAGAGATGAAAACTGTATACGCGTTTAATTAAACAAGTATAAATCCTAGACATCTAAACACGCATTCAATTTAAGGATTAATTAGCTGTTATTTTGTTTAATATCTGATTAGTTTTGTTAAAATATTAATGAGATATTGATTAAACAAGATACAATTGATAACAAAACTGGGTATTTTAAATGTAATTTGTTTGTGCTAAATAAGAAAAATATTCTACTTTATAGATATTTTTTCAGAAACGAAATCAAGATTTTATTATTTATAAATAAGGTAGATATAATTTAATTTTTATTACACTTGAATTAGAAAAAAAAAATATTTCATATTCGCTGCTTAAACTGAATTGAATTATTTAGATTTTAATGAGAATATTTTTAATGAGCTATTTTCTATGTGAGTAATCGAAACGAATTTCTATTCATCCATCTAACCAATTACTCTAATAGATTATACGTAATTGCAGTAGAACTCATCTTAGCAGCTTGTGGTTCTTAGGTGAAATACAACAAATGTAGAAAACAATATTGCTTTAACTGCTAAAAAATTATTTTAAAATTGTAAGATTAAATAAAAAAGAAAAATGTTTATTTGCTAATAAATATATTTTATCTGTTTATATTGACTATTATTTTATCTGTTTATATTGATTTTATTATAAAGTTTATAAACATATTTAGTACTTTTATTTCAAAAAAATATTTCCATTGAATTCATATTCTTATATTATTTTTTATTATAAGAAGGAGATTTTGAAAGTTATCGTTTGAAAATTGTAAGATAAAATAAAGAAGAAAAAAGAAGAATGTTTATTTATTAATAAATATAGTTTATCTGCTGATATTAAAAATATTCTATAAATAATATGTAAGAAAATAAAAGTACTTTTATTTCAAAAAAATATTTCCATTGAATTCATATTCTTTTCTTATTTTTTATTATAAAGCGACAATTTTGAAATTATCGTTTGGCTTTTAAATTCTGCATTCGAATTAAATTTTCATTCACGAAATACTTCTTGTCTATAAAAATATTTATTGTTTAAATTAGGAATTGTTGTTACTTATAAAATATAATGGACAAAAAATAAATTTTATTCATGGAAAATTTCAATACCGTATTCAAGAAATAATTACAATTGCCTAGAAAAAATATCTTAGAATTCTTTATAATAATGAAAAATTATCACAAATCGAATAATACAAATGCAATATTCTTTTTCTTAATTACTTTATTGAAATGGCCAATATGTGATGACAATGGAGTTTAAATATTTTCTCAAGATATGAAAAAATTGCTTTAGTTATTATTTTCATATAAGCTAAAGCATATTTTACATCAAAATCGCTAAGTAAGCTTTTTTGCTAAGTAAAATAATGAGGGACGAAATATAAAACATTATTTTACTTAGTGAAAAATGTGATTTTGATGTAAAATTGAAATACTTGAAAATCACATTTTTCACAAAGTAAAATAATTTTCGTGTTTTACATTTTATCCTTCATTGACGTTTTACTTACTAAACGTATTAATTCCTACTTCACGAAGAATCTATGAAACAGTTCTTTTTTTTTTCTCATATAATTTCGCAGCTTATCATCCCATGATACGTGGACCTAAGTGCTCAATGAACTTTTAGTAATATCTCTGTTCTTTTTCCTCGCCATTCATTGCTAGAATGGCCTTAATCGTTCCGACAATTTCGTTGATGTTCAACCAATAAGCATCTATGAGCTGACTGTTGGAATAGTAATGACAGTTTACCAAATGGGTACAAGTATTATCTTCAAATAATTTCAAACTGAATGTCTGCGAACTTTGGAGATATAATGGCAGAGATATACACAAAATGGGCTATTATTACTTAAAAGTATTTTCATTATTTGCTTTTCTTTCATCAAGTGATAAAATTAAAAATGTATAAGATTTTCTCAGTTATTTACCTTATATAATTTAAGATATTTTTTATTTAAAGTTTATAATTATATTCTTATTTATATTTTTAAAGACATTTTAATTATATTTTTAAAGATATTTTTATTTATATTCTCAAAGATATTTTTATTTATATTTTTAAAGACATTTTTATTATATTTTTAAAGATATTTTTATTTATATCCTCAAAGATATTTTTATTTATATTTTTAAAGATATTTTTATTTATATTTTTAAAGATATTTTTATTTATATTTAAAAAAATATTTTTTTTAGTTTTTTTTATTTATATAGAAGTAATTCCATTAAGGTTCTCTTGAATTTTTTGAAATAATTGTAATTTAATACGTGTAAAATTTTAAACACATTTTAAAAATTTATATACTTTGGAATTTCTGCTTTTATGAGGATGTGTTTATTAAAAAAATATATACCTCAAATTTTGAAAAATGCACTTTTAATTTTGAATGAAAATAATGTTCTTAATGCCTACATGGAATTGCTCTGAAATTGTTTTTGAGACATATTCTGAAAAATTAAAAGATATCTTTAGTTAAGTTTTAGTTTACGCATATTGATGAATGTAAATTACTTTTAGTTCAATACAGAAAAAAAAATAACATAAATTAATTCCTTTTTATTCCTGAAATATTTATTTTGAATTATTGGATTTATATAAAAATTCTATTAGAAGAATCCAAGAAATTTAACTTTTTATTCTAAAAGTTAACTTTGAGATTCTAGTTATTGCATTTTATTTATTAGTAGTTACCTCTCAAAGTAAATAAAAAATGGCGTAATTTCAAATAAAGCTATTATAATAAGTTTGTTATTTTAAGGTATCCGAGTACGTTCAAAAGGAGATTTTTGAAAAATCGGATTTTTTTAAAACTATTTATGACTTTTATATGTATTATGCATTATGAACACTACAAATACAAACAAATTATTTGAAAATATACTTTGAGAAACAGGAATATGTGTTGTAAATTTTAATGAAATTTAACCAAAACGGTTAACACTCTAAAGGTAATTGAAATGCAACAATCCTATTTTTCTTTGTACACAAGTTATAGAATATAATGATGAATAAAATGAACCAAAATCTAAGAAACATGTAGAGATTCAAAGAAGTGATGGGTAAAAATAAACGTACATATGCATTTTTTTCCATAAATTTACATCTTAATTTTTCTATAAACACTTATAAATGAAAAAGTAAATCACCAACAATAAAATTTTTGGTTAATTTATTTTCAATACTATTTAAAACACACTCATAATTTTATTATGCAAATACCTCTATTAGTTTATGACAATCATGTTAACGGAGGAGAATTTTTATGAAAATTAAAATTGAAGTTAAAACTATTAGCTGAAAAACATGTTGCGCTTAAAATTCCCCTCGATGACATTTTAGGCATTCCTTTTCCTTATAACGATTGATTGTTTTCGAAAGAGAAATGCCTGAACTACAAGAAATAACAATTTAAAATTTTTTTCAATGTGGTCGAAAATGAGTGTCTTTAACGTAGACGGATACCTTAAAGTCACAATTTGTATTCTGGAGATTTTATTGAAAGATAATGTGTAGCTTGATTTTTAGTTATATTTTCTTTATTGTTAGAAGTTCCGGAAACTCCTAATAGTTGAAGATCAATATTTGTTCTTGGTCGGTGATAAGCTGTGAAAAAAATCAAAACCTTTTCCAGTCTAAATGGAACC
This sequence comes from Argiope trifasciata, assembly GCA_026543055.1. Classification (NCBI taxonomy): domain Eukaryota; kingdom Metazoa; phylum Arthropoda; class Arachnida; order Araneae; family Araneidae; genus Argiope; species Argiope trifasciata. Next base: position 10,794 of record JAPMOQ010006580.1, on the reverse strand, counting down.
AATTTCTTCTGAGAAAGAAACTTTTGTCCTATCATCTTGTCAGAAATACCATCTATTGTGTGCTTGGGTGAGGGCAATCATTTGAGCTCAGGAGATATTATTGTTTCTCAGGCCATAAGTGGGTCCCAGTTTTAGTTTTGTTTGAAATAAATTTTTACCATCTAGTGTCACAACCAATATATTGAGATTCTTCTACTAACCTTGAAAAATGAAATTTTATAAACGTATAAATTGCATTTTTCAATTTAAATTTTTCAAGGTTAAGGACATAAATGTGTCCTGGTTTACGGTTTGTTTTCAAAGAAATTTTTATCGTCTAGTGTCACAACCAGTAAATTGAGATTATTCTACTAACCAGCAATTTCTAAACGCATGGATTTCATTTTTCAAGGTTAAGGACATAAATGTGTCCTGGTTTTCGGTTTGTTTCCAAAGAAATTTTTACCGTCTAGTGTCACAACCAGTAAATTGAGATTATTCTACTAACCAGCAATTTCTAAACGCATAAATTGCATTTTTCAATGTTAAGGACATAAATGCGTCCTGGTTTTCGGTTTGTTTCCAAAGAAATTTTTACCGTCTTGTGTCACAACCAGTAAATTGAGATTATTCCACTAACCAGCAATTTCTAAAAGCATAAATTGCATTTTTCAAGGTTTAGGACATAAATGTTTCCTGGTTTTCAGTTTGTTCGAAAGAATTTTTTTTTATTATCTAATGTCACAACAAGTAAATTGTGATTCTTCTACTAACCTTGAAAAAATGCAATTCAGAATCTCCTTCCATTACGGTATTTCCTTTACATTATTTTTGCTAAAGAAAAAAGGATGTTTGAGTTTCAATTAGCAGCAGACAGTGTATAATTTTTTTATGTCTTGAATTCCTTTTCAATTGTTTTTTTTTTACCAAAGAATTAAAAAAAAAATTAGTTTTCAAATAAGAATTATTTTATTTTATACACGAAAAAATGGGACAATGGCCGTGAAAAAATTTAAAATATGGAAGCGCGAAATATTTTTGCAAACTAGCGTCACAATTGAAATTCTTCTACTAACCTTGATAATATGCGATTCAAAAACGCCTCCCAATACGGTATTTCCTTTATATTATTTTTTCTAAAGAAAAAACGATGTTTAGGGTTCACATTTCTGGTGTAAAAGGTTCAGATTTGTTTTGTTTATCGCTTTTCATCATAGTTTCAAGAATTAGTTTTCAAACAAAAATGATTTAAATTTTATCAACAAAAATAGGAAAAAAAATCGATATAATTTAATTTAAAATATGAAAACACATTTTTTTTTGAAAAATAAAAGTTATTAACGAATGCTATGAATATAGAATATAAACTTAGTCAGAGTTGCATTATTGATATGAAATTCACGTTTTCTTAGAAACATTTATAACCGAATTCTATTATTTTGGCATTCCAATCAACAAACGGATACGAAAATATTATTCACTATTTCAAAAAAAAAATGAACCATTTAAATGCATTTTTAATTTTATAATAAAATTGAAACTTAAATTAATTCAAATTTTTGTGACTCGTATTATTCAAAGGATTTTAAAGAAGTAATTTTTTGTAAATAATTCGAAATTGATTATAATAGAATTATTAAGACATTAAAATAAACAAATCTATTCGATTACCAAATTATTATTTCATATTTAAACATTTTAAAGAATTTTAAAAATTATTTTAAATTTACAGTGATATGAAACTTCGTTTTCTTCCAAAATTATTAACAAAACATTTTCAAACTGTTGGGCATTTCTGTGAAGTGCTGTCATTTACAGATGATGCTACTGATATTTTGTAATTAAGGTATCCGACTTGTAATTAAGGTATCCGACTTCGTTCGAAAGAAAATGTTCGAAAAATTGCATTTCTTAAAAAAGGATTTAAAACAATCAGCTATATTGTCTATTATAAATACTATAAACACATTAAAATATATTAAAATATAATATATTTTGAGAAATAGGAAAATGGGTACTAAATTTTAAAGAAATTGAATCAATACGGTTAACTCTTACACAAAATTTTAATGCAGAAATCCTAATTTTCTTTGCACACAAGTTATAGAATATGATAATGAATAAAGTGAGGTACAATCTAAGAACAGTTTTGAGAAGCGATGAGGTTATGTGTAAAAATATACATATATATGCATTTTCCTTGAATAATTCAACAGCTTAATTGTTATAAAAACGCTAATAAATGTTAAAGTATTTCATCTATAATAAAATATTTAACATTTCATTGCCTTTTTTAAAACACAATGTGTTTTAAAAATGCTTGCATTACTATTTTATAAATACTTGTATTACTTTAAGAGCTGTAACGTTAATGGTGGGGAATTTTTATGAAAATTAAAGTTTTGAGAAAATTAAACAAAGGACAAATTTGTGTTGAAAAATATGTGATCCTAGATGATAGGCCAGGCCTTCCTTTTCCTAGAAGAGATAAACTGTTTAGCAAAGAGGAAAGTCTGAACTACAAGAAATAACAATTTTAAAAAATCGCCAACGTGGTCGGTAATTAAAGTTTTTAATGTAGTCGGATACCTTAATTTAAACTTTGAAATGACTTTTTAATCTATCGTTTGGTTTAATTTATTAATCTCACATCACAAATAATCGGTATCGTTTGGCGTTTTTGAATTTTTTCCTCATTTATTATTATCGCATTTTTGTTTATTCTTGCATGACGTTTTGCATAAATTAGTATCACATTTTCATGATTTTAAGCAACTCTGTAAAGAATCTCAAGTATTTAATGAATAATCTGAAAAAAAAATGTTGTAAGCATTAGAAAATATTTTTAAAACAGAAAGCATTAATTTCATTGCATTTTAGCATGCATATCTTACCTTCCAAAATATTATAGGTTCAGCCAACTTGCTTTCGAATTACTTGATACTACTTAATTGTTTCTTTCATTTCATTGACATAAAGTAGTGACAAAAATGATTTTAATGAAGAAAAAAAAATAACGGGACAATAGTTTTTAAGCAGAATATAAAATTTTCTTTTTTTATTCGTGATTGATTTTTTAGCTTTTTTAACACGCTTAGTTTGGTTGATCTAAATTCGAAAAGGGTTTTTGAATTAGTTTTTTTTATTATGTATCTAAATTCATAGAATTGTTTAAGTGAGATTTTTTTATGAAACTGAATTTTTTACGAAGGACTGGACCATACATTTAATTATACAGATTTTTAATCCTTATGAAATACGCGTTGATCAGTAAAGAACCCAATATTTTAAATTACAACAGATATCAAATATATTTATTAGGTTTATTAAATTTTGCATATAAATTCAATGCAATTTATATATAATATTTAAGTATTTATTATGAAATTACACCTATGGAGATGCGAATGAATTAAAAAAAAAGCTTTAAAATATAAAATAAATAAAAAAATACTTTTCTGCGATGTTTTATTTTATTGAAAAAAAGTAATTAACATTTTAAAACTCATACAAACTAATAAAATAATAACTGATATTTTAGAACTGATTTTTATTTCAAACGCTAATCATGAAACTTCTAGTATCTAAAATTTATTTTCTACGTATAGAAAACAAAATTACATTCATATGTTTAGCAATCACATTTATAACGATAATAAGCGTTTCTTGTATAACAATATAGCATGTATAAAATTGCTCAAAAGCATTTGAATAAATTTCTCTATGATATTGAAAGTGAGGAAAATATTAGCATGAAAAAAGAAAGTTATTTTTTTTAGTTATAAAAATTGAAAATGGAAGATATTTTGATTTTATTTCTTTTTTCCATAAGAGTACAATTTAAAAATCATTATTAAAAATTGAATAATAAAAAAAACGTTTGAAATATCAGAAAAAATTTCTTAAACACTTTTAAAGTATTTTTAGAAACACTAATAAAAATATTTTCATTTGTTTAAAATTCTGAATAACAAGAGAAAGAAATTTCAAAAGAAATATAAAATATAAAATTTCGCTGTCGAAATATTTATAAAAGATTACAACTTATAGGGATGATTGCAATTTTTTTTATTATGAAGCAAGTTTTTAATAACTCAAAGTCTGCTTTCACTAAGAAATAAAATAGTAAGAAAATGTAAAGTTTGGTAAAATTCCTAACGACATGCAAAATAAAAACAAGAAAGTTTTAGAAAGAGAAAAACTTTTGCTTGAAATTTCCAACTATACATTTTCTTCAATATAAAATTTTGCTGTCAATATTTATGAGTGATTATAATTTATAGGGATTCTTGTAAGTTTTATTTTATTTTATTTTTTGCTATGAAGCAAATTTTTAATAACTCAAAATCAGCTTTGACTAAATAATAAAGTAGTAAAAAATGTAACGTTTGATAAAATCCTAATAACATGCAAAATAAAAACAACACAAAAACAATTTTCACTTGAAAATTTAATCTTTGTTTTATTCTTCAATTTAAAATGAATGAATGCACAGATTGATGCGTTGTAACAAAAGCATACGCCAAAACATATTTTCTCAAAGAACAATATTCAATTTTAATTTCACCATTGCTCTTCTTTATTTTTTTATCAAATTCCTTTTATCTGTTCCTTTGCTAAATAAAAAATGTTGATTTCTTTAATATAGACAAAACATTTTTACAAATAAAAATTTTAAATCCATCTTCTTACATAAGCTGACTTTTAATTTAAGAATATAAGTGTCATCATTTTTCTAGTTTGATATAATTTGCATCATTGATCCCTACATTATTTTCAATTAATTGAATTTAAGATAGCAAGAAAAAAATATCCTGTATGGATTCGGATTCGACTTGACGATTTTCAGTTTTTTAATTTTCATTCTTAAGCCTTTTTCATTCGAAAACTGATTTAGGTTCCAAACTGTTTGCTTCCAAAAAGTTGTTTCTTAAACACTGAGCTGCATTTATTTGTATTATTATGCGCGACGAAATATTCTTGCAGTATTTACTAAAAAAAAGTGGCTGAAAATATTTTATCTAACACAAAATTAAACTGAGAAACGAAAAAAAAATTTTTCCTATTAATTTTGAAAAGAAAAAAAAATCTTGTATTATTTTTAAGAAGCAATTACTAATTTGACAAGGGATTTTTTGCGCATTTTTCGGAATAACAATTTAACAAATACTTATAATAGAAGTATTCTCTATAAAAACTGTCCCTACTTTTTCCTTCCCAATTTAGTAAAATATTTGGAATTTTTGACTTTATGTTGTTGTTTCTAATGTAACTTGGCATAGACAGGCACACTGACTAAAGTGTCAGCAATTTTAAGCCGACTATTATAAGTTCCTTATTTTTCAGTAGAGCAATCTAGTGCCAGGCGTAAGAGTTAGCTGTTCCTGCTCATAAACCTTTTTACGAGGCTGTTTAGTTTAGTTTAGTTACATTAATGTCGCGTTTCGCAGCAACACCAAGGCTATTTTGGCACGGACCTCGTCATTTTGAACTGAAATCAGATGATGAGAACGATACCTAAGCAAGCAACCCCCTTCAAACTGCCGCCCCACACCTGCGGGAGGACATTTGACCACGACGGATTTAACGTGCAAGAGACCAACTCACACGGCGGTTATTTGGTGGAATCTAGTCTCTGAAGCCGAGACCTTACTACCAGGCCACTGCAACCTCTATTTACGATTCGGACTTTATTCTTATATTTCATTCACTTATAAAAATATCATGATTTAAATCTGGATTACAGAACGATAACCTCTCAACCAGTTGCCCCAGTGGTATTACTCTCGACATGTAGGAATTTGTGACCATGGCGGATTTATGCGTGCATCAGCCAGCACATATACGAAGATCTTCGGCCGGATGGGTTTGAACTTGCAACTTAAGGGATGCGAATCTAACGCCAAAACAATCATGCTACTATTTAGTTTTTTCGAGTTTATATTGCCGCATAAAGGAAGCTTTCCTGAGCTCAGTAGCCGAATGGTCAAAGTGCGCGATCTAAACATGGAGTTTGCGGGTTCTATACTCGCCATGGCTGTTGTATCCAAAGCATGGATTTTTAGTTTGTTTTCTTAGTCATTGTTTCCATATGTTCTTTAACATCTTAAACTTTTCTTTGTTATGTTAATGAGTTGCTTATCGAATATTCTTCTCGTGTATAAAAGCTGATACCAACTTGCCATGGGCAACTTCTCGGCCTCGTAAAGTGGCAAGTCGCTACTTTCCTTCAATAAACTTATTTGTGAGTTAAAAGCTGATGGTGTGTTTATTTACATCTCCGTGACAATATACAGTGCCTATGGAATAAAATAAAAATTAAACTATTTTTAATAATTTATCTCCGTGAATGTCTCTTATTTATTATAAACTTTCTAGTATAAGTCCTATTTGATGAATTAGAAGTTAATACAGGTATTTTATGTACTTTTTTTCCCCTGTTACGAAGAATCGCATCCATTATTATACAAAGAAATATAGAAAAAGAATTACTATTGTGTTTCCATGCAGAAAGGTTAAGTTTTAAGCGAGAAGAATGTTATGTATTGATTGATGAATGGGTAATTTTTAGAGATGACATTTAGTACAATGATTTGGATGCTGGACAATCAATTACAGAATTTATAGTTTGATTGCTTTTACAACTTACAAATTAAGGTATCAATTAAGGTTAAGGTTACAAATAAATGGAAAAATTTTCAAAAATTGGATTTTTAAAAAAATATTTAAATATGGTTTTTAGATGTACTGTCATTTATAATACAAAATACTATTGATGCAACAAAACTATTTGAAAACATAATTAATTTTGAGAAATAAGAAAATTTGTAATAAATTTTATTGAAATTGAACCAAAACGGTTAACTTTCTACAAAAAATTTTAATAATCCAATCTTATTTTTCTTTATACATAAGTTATAAAATATAACGATGAACGAAATGAGAACCAAAATCTAAGAAAAATCCGGACATACAAAGAATTTATGAGTAAAAATATACACATATATGATTTTTTTCCATAAATTCACAATTTAACTTTTTTTAAAAACACCTGTAAATGAAAAAGTATTTCACCAGCAACAGAAAGTTTGGTTCATTTCTTTGCCTATATTATTTAAAACGCTGACATTTTTATGTAAATATTCTATCAGTTTTGGAGATATCATGCTAATGGTGGATAATTTTTATAAAAATTAAAGTTTTGAGAAGCTTGAAGTTAAAAACAAACTTTAGCTGAAAAATATGTGAGCCTTGATGATAGGTCAGGCCTTCGTTTTCCTAAAAAGCCTAAAATGTTTTCGAAAGAGGAAAGTCTAAAATACAAGAAATAACAATTTTAAAATAATTGCCAATGTGGTCGATACCCAATGTTTTTAACGTAGTCGGATACCTTAAGTATTTTAATGCTACCAATCTGTGTGATAAATAACTATACAACAGAAATACATGTTTGTTTAGAAAGATGAAAATAATTTTGCAAAATCAAAACCACAACAAAAGCAGAATTATGTTTAAAAATTTTTAAAAATTAGTAATTATTTTTTCTTGACATCTTTATTAAGGAAGACATCTTTAAAAAAGGAAGTGTAATATATCATATTATGCAAAATATATTTTTAAAGAAGATAATAACTAGAATCAATTTATTTTCTTATTTGAAATTTTAATAAATATCTTATTATTTCATTCGACTATTCACATCGACGCAATCATATTGTAATATCATCCAAATTTGTAAGAATTATTCTACACATTGTTTGAAAGAATATCTGAATAATTTAATATAAATTTTTGAATTGTTGTATCATGGATTGTGTGATTAGAAGAAATTATTTGATTTCTCTTTATATCCTTATATTATTTATTTACTTTTATATAGTTTTGGACTAATTTTCATTTTTTTTTGTTTTTGTGCAATGTCAACATAGACGGAATGAAAAATACAGATTTTTTTTGGAAAATATGACTTTAATAAGAAAGGAAAATCATGATAATTTATTTAAATAAGCTATGACTATAATATAAATATTTTTAGTGTAACATAATTTTGTGAAATTCAATAAAATTGACGAATATCTTGACATTTGTGAATTATAACTTAAGAATAAATATTGAATCTTTGCACACAATTTTAAAAATTCAAAATTATTTGGCAAAAGGTATTTTTTTTAAAGAAAGTTAGAATAGATTAATGTTAAAAAAATTGTTTTTAAAAATTCTAACTTTAATTAATGTTATGGGATGATTTTAAAACAAAATTCTTGCAAAATAGTTAAGCCGAATTTCAAAAAGGGAATATTTTTTATTCAGAAAATGCTTACAATTCCATAAAGATTTCAGTTTGAAAAATCGCGAACTTTAGGGTGAAGAAAATGCATATTATGAAAAATTATATTGTTTGTTACACACATATTTAAAAGTTTTATATTTTTTAACAGTTCAATCACAGTTTCATCTTATACAGGGTGGCCCAGAAGTCACTTTACATTTTGAAAATTAAATAACTTTTTTTCTATTAATATATTTCTTTTTCTCTTTTCAGAATTAAAAAATATAATCCCTGGAAATTTTTGGCATGGATAAGTTTACAACAAAACAACGAGTGAAGATAATTGAATTTTACTTTGAAAATGGACGGTCAATTGTTGTAAGGCAAAGATCGTATATGCGCCATTTTAATGTTCGACATCCCCCTAGTAGGCCTGCACTAAGGAACTGAGTGACGCGTTTTCAACAGCATGGCTCTGTAAGTTTTGAAAATTTTGAACATTTTGAAAATTAAATAACTTTTTCTTAAATGACTGTATTGACTCTGTTGACTCTGTTGCAACAATTGACCGTCCATTTTCAAAGTAAAATTCAATTATATTCACTCGTTGTTCTGTTGTAAACTTATCCATGCCAAAAATTTCCAGGGATTATATTTTTTAATTCTGAAAAGAGAAAAAAGAAATATATTAATAGAAAAAAAGTTATTTAATTTTTAAAATGTAAAGTGACTTCTGGGCCACCCTGTATAAATAAAAATGAATGTTCGTCTGTATGCCTCTTATACGCTGCCATAAAGCTCATCCGATAGCTATCAAACTTGCACAGCTTATTGTTTACACCTACAGGATGATTATAGCGATAAAACAATTATATAAAATTTTAAAAAAAATGTATCTCGATCGTATCTATTTACCAAGGATTCATCTCAAAATAACTCTCCGGGGAGACAGTAGATTCTGTAGAAATGCTAAATCCAAGTTAAACGGTAATATTTTGTAGCTATAGTACCTAAATGTCATGCAAGTCATTCCCAGAGGTAACAACTTCATTACAGATTGCGCTAGAAAATTTTGGGGAGACCAATCCTGGAAGTTTTATGTTTGAATTAAATTTTAATTTTTTTTTCCGGTAACCACCAAAAATATTGTAGTATAAATAATTTTGCCCCATCTTAGTTTTCAAAAATTATCTTTTCAACTACATTAAAGATTTTATGGTATAACTATTTTTTTCTATCTTTAATCAATTTTAAAATAAAATCTTTCAATCACATTTTCTAAAATTAAAATTGAGAATTCTGAACTCATATTAAACGAATCATGGGATACATTAATTGGTTTCTGTCACTGTTATTATGAAATAACACCGAGCATTATAATTCCGAAGGAATATTCAAATCTCGGATTTAAAACTGAATTTTTGTTTGTAGAATATAATAATATAGTTTAGTTTAGTTATATTGACGTCCGGTTTAAAGCAACACAAGGGCTATTTTGGGACTGACCTCATCATTCTGAACCACGAGGAGATGACGAGGACGACAGCTGAACTAGCACCCCCTCTCCACACCACATCACAATAGCGGGAGGACATTTGGCCTGACATATTTAACGTGGAAGAGACCCCCTCACACGACGGTTCTTCGGTGGAATCGAGTCTCGAACCTGAAACCCTCGAGTCCGAACCTGAAGCCAAGACCTTACCACCAGGCCACCACGGCCCATAATAATATAAATCGAATCAATACTATTTATTTTTCTCCTTTATATGTCCTTCCATTTCAATGAATGTATTCATTGCCGACGAGGAAATAAATATCATTCCTCCTATCATTCTTTATTAAAGACGATAATTGTCTCAAATTCTAAACGATATTTCCAACATCATTTCTTCTGCGGTAGCAAAGCGCCTGGTACCAGCTAATTACCTAATAAAAATTCACAAGTTTAAAAAAATCGATGAAAATTTGAAATAATTGCTATATGTATAATTCCTGTAAACATAAAAAAATAAAGACAGCCGGTTTTCCTGAATGTCAGTAATTAAATACAGAAGCCAAAAGAGCAGAGCTTGAAATTGGACTTAGCTGGATTATTTGACACAACATTGAATGTTCCTTCAAATAATGTAACATCCTTAATCATTCAAATCAGATAAGCTGATCACAATCCGATTAACTTTTAATCCAAGGATACAATGTTCTCTATCAAACAATGTCTTCAATTCAAAGTTAGTTGCAAAGCGCTACTTAAAACAACAACATGAAGAGGACGACAGTTTCGTTATAAAGTTTGAATCAAGCTTTTAATAATTCACTTACAAAAGCTTTCGAAGATAACGTAAAACAATAGACTTGGTCTTAGTATAAATCAGTCTGGCTCATATTTCATCTTGAATCAGAGAAGAGATTAATTTATAAGTACAGAAACGAAAAGCGAGAAAGGCGAGACTGTCTGCTAAGATATTTCGGTATTATCGAAACACTGAGATTAAAATGTTTTTATCAGTTAGACTACCTTTGAAATTTTTCTACGCCACTTACTG
>JAPMOQ010006568.1:0-10204 GCA_026543055.1 Argiope trifasciata | reverse complement strand
AACAGAATTAAATATTTTCCTTCTGCTGTTAAGCTTATATATATATAGCTATCATTTTTAAAAATTGTAGTGTGAAATATTAATTAGCGACTCTTTATTTTCTAAGGATTAATGATAAGTACTTATGATCATAAATTATAAAATAAATTATTTTAATGCTGAGTGTTGAGACATCAAAATGAGAGTGAAGAAAAAACAATAAATAGGATATTTATAAATTTATTAATCAATATCATGTATTTTATAAAGTTATCATGGATAAGCATCAATGATTTTATAAATATGGCTGTTTTTGCAATTAAAAAATATCTTTTTTTCTTAAACAAATTATACAATTAAAAAAATTGCAAACCTCCAGATTTTGATTACTGTCCGCATTTCATATCTCCCTAGAAACCATTTTGGAATTATATTTCTTTCTGTGAACATGATAATTGAAGAATGTTTTGATCTAGATGGATTAAATTTTAAATTTACGACAAATTTAAAGATTTCTCTAAAATATCGAACGGAATCCAGCTGTAGCTTTTCAGTTAAAGAAAGTTTGTTTTTAAATACTTTTTTTTAATTAATGAAAGCCATGACTTAATAAATGGATTGGGAAACAATAGTGCAATGTTTTATCATCTAAAATATAAATCTTTAATAAATCTATTGGACTGAGTATTCGAATGTATCGTCTTCCCCAAGATCTGGGCTCGACATCTGGTTTAGACCTGGTTATTCTTCCCTTGCGTTCTATTTGCGAGATGTGTGAAAGAGCTCCCCTGTAAAAAGGTATTGTGTAAGAGAATGTGTATAAACTTCATTTGAGCTTAAAGTCAGACATCTGCCTTCGGCTGCTCAGGGGTTCTTACCCTCAAAAGCTATTGCATCCCCTTTCTTTGTTAAACATGGACGCGACGCCATCATCATCATTCGAATGTAAACTCTATAGAATATATGAAGTTTGTTGCATTTCAAAGTATTTTAAGCATGTTATGTTGCATATATATGTTATGAGATCCTTATCCTGAAGAAAAAAAGGTAATAAATTTTAGATTAACGATTCAGAATTTAAAAAATTAATCGTATAACCCTTACATGCAACTTCTGTTGACTCTAGGAAAGGCCGTGAATGCCATTAATATTCAGATTTTTATATTAATAGTTCTGAAAACGAGCGTTTTATCGTCTTAGAATAAAATATAAAATAGTACTTGTGTATTAATTACATGGTATTTGCAATCAACGCTGTAATTCAAATAAAATAATACCACAGCAGTTTACAAATACTTAACAATAATCAATCTCTGATGTGAAACTGGAGGATTATCGTTGACGATTAATCGCTACCATTTCAATAATACATAACATACAAGATAATCGAATGTATATTGTATTATATGACATCTTTTTTTAAATAGATATTGAACTAAAAATACGACCACAATTACAATTGTATTCATAATTGGAAATTATTCTTTAAACATGCATTAATTGGAAATTTTAGAAATATAATGCGAGTTTGTATTTTATGATAAAAAAAGAAGCTATAAAATATGTATACATCAACAATCTTTCTTTTGAAATAAAATTTATATTTGAACATGAGATGTCTTTCACGATTCTTTTCCAGTTTAAATGGATAATTGTCCCATTTCCCTTATGCTACCTCGGTAAGTGCAAAAAAGCAATACATCTAGCTAACACCTTTCATAAACTTCAGATGCTTAGTACTTTTTTCCCATTGTTGCAAAATATGAACAATAGAATTGTGGTAAAATATGAAAATATGAGAATGGGAACCTGAAAGCTTAAGGAATAATCTTTGTTCATTAGGACAACGTTTTTTATCATTCCGTACGAAAGAATTTAATTTAGAAACGCGATAAATATAAAAGAACAATTATGGATTTCTCATGAAAAAAAGGAAGCCTCTTTCAAATTAACTAAATTTTGCATGAAAATTTATTCTTAAAGAAAACAAAACTTCCCACTTCTATTGATATGAAAGAAAAATAAAACAAGAAGGGGGGAGACTATCTGAAAGACTTGAGAGCACTTTTAGAGGGGAAAGTTTAAGCAAGCATGAGACTCAATTAAGTAATACCTTTTTAAAAAAGTCGCGATGTTAATGAAAAGTGTAAAATAACATTTTTGGTCGTTTGGGAATGTTTGAATGATAACACATTTTTTTTAAATGCCTTAAAAAAAAGAAGAAATTAAAATAATGCCGACATTTAATGCACATATAACAGGAAAAATAAATTGGTCAGAGAAATAAAGACGAATCTGTTTCTCCGAGCGTTTTAAGTTGAGAAGTTTCAAAATTAAAACAGTAAACAATTTAACTGTTTTATTTTTTTATTATCTAATAAGACACTTTGTATTTTCGGAATATTTTCTTATTTTTATTTAAATAGAAAGCCATTGGATACTTGAATTATCTGTGTAATCGAAGAAATTTTAATATTGAATTATTATTGTTACGAATAGTTTATATTTACTTTCAACTATCAATATCCAACAAATCGATGCACGTATGGCATACGGGCAAAAAATTTAAGCGGTTTAATTTATTTTGTTCTTTTGTAGGTGACATTTTGGAAGAACTATTCAACAATAATCAGAACAGAAACAAAGTCAATAGGTCTTTCATACTGTTTTTCATGTTTAAATACCACATGGGAATCGATTTGATGATAGGAATTCTAAAAATTTGAAATAGTCTTCAGGTATTTATTCAGCCTTTTTCTTAGAAGACATTCGAACAACACATCACTTCTTGTCTTCTGGATGCCAAAGGAGAGTTAGAAAAACTATCGGGAGTGGGCAACCTTTAAACTTTCTAGTATACTCTCTAATAAACTTGTTGAAAAACTTTATTACTTTAATGCTGTCATGCTAGAGAACACCTTATAAGGTTTTGGCGGGAATTTAGCATTTTTATTGACTATCATCATTTTATTTGTCATCCTTGGTGATTATTTGACGACTAATCCTTGGCATGCTTTCATAGTGTTCAAAACTTTTATTTGTGTCTTAAACACATTTTCTTAATCGATTGAAACAAAATTTGAGGTAAAACTAGGTTTGTAATCTCAAATTCCATTGCTAAATACATATATTATTGTGTTTGCATGGTTCTGAAAGTAATGACCGACATACATAAACCTCTTGTTGGAATTGCTTAACATTTGACAGACATCTACATTGTAGATGGTAAATATGTCTGTTGAATATTTAGCTCTCTTGGCTTTGCAGTTATAGTATTAACTTATATTCGAAGTCAGCACTGAACAGATTGAACACAAAATTTTATAGAAATATGCATATGTGACAATAAAGACCATTCTATCCAGCTGATGCATTTTTGAGATATCCTGTCGCAAAAACAGATAGATGGACGGATACTCTCTAAAAATGTGATTTTTGAACTCGGGAGGGTGTGAAATGTTCATCAAAATTAAGAGTTAAAATTTTTTGATGATTAATAAATTTTCTCTATATCATGTATACAAGTATGCGTATATTACATATATATTAGGCCAGGATATTCTGGTTGGTATAGAGTTGGACTCTTGTCCATTAGGCTGTGAGTTCGAGCTCACCAACCGAAGATTCCCCGTGTGTGGTGGTAACTGACACACGTATAAGTCTGACGTGGTCACAAAGTCCTCCTTGTCTAGAGTAATACCGCTGAAGATACTGTTTGAGAGGTGATCGTTCTCTGATTCAGAGCTAAATTACGATCTGTGTATCAGTGAAGGAAAATGCACGAATGAAGTTCATCCCGTTTAATCTTAATCACGTTAAGTCTTAATCTTGGACCTAGATGGCGCTATAAAAAAATTCAAGACTCATCCTATCGGCTTAATTCACTGCCTTCGTAATGGTGGGCATGTCTAATAGCAAGAGCCATAAGAAATAACACAACACGTATGCAAGAAAGTAAAAACATACTTTGAAATCTGAAAAAAAAGCCTCTAAGCTCAATATTAGTTTTCCAGGTCGAACTTACAAGATTTCAAATAACTCATCGATGAATGTGAAAAAGTACACGCAATCGTTTTTATCGTCTGAGAACACAATATTGGCAGTAATGAAATCCTGTAGGAGATGTGATAACGTGTTTCCTACTCAACACCACTCCGAAAATTGATTTTGGTACCGAATCTTCAATGATCCTCTTTTCTATTAAAAAGAGAGAATATTGGCATTCAAACAAGTTATTATATGCGGTACAAACAGTTGCATTAATATACTATATAAAAGCCGTTCTCCATAAATCTCTAAAGAATCTTTTTTGGAAATTATTGGATTTTGTGCACTGATTATCTTGTCTTCCAGAGGAATAGACAAATACTGTTGGGTAAAAAACTATTACTGTATATTTTTTCATTTGTCTTTATTCGTAGAAAAACATTTTTAGAAAAGATTTATCTACAAAAACGATCAAGAAAGTAGGCACACAAGTCATTTTTTTAACGGACTGCTAAAGAATTATAAAATGTCAGTCTAAAGTGGTTAAAAAATTTAATTCTTTTCTGAACGTGAGTCAATGGAATTTTAAAGGAGAAATATAAAGAGAGAAATATATTGTACCATCGTATCATTAATGGTATTTTAATTCTGTTTGAAATTTTAATGAAGATAAAAAATTCGATAGCGTTTTTACACAAAAAATCAATTTACAACAGAAATATACATTTCTAATATAAGTATTCCGTTATTTTGAAAGACATTATATTATTTATCATTTATTCCATAAAAAATTAAGTTTAATCA
This sequence comes from Argiope trifasciata, assembly GCA_026543055.1. Taxonomy (NCBI): domain Eukaryota; kingdom Metazoa; phylum Arthropoda; class Arachnida; order Araneae; family Araneidae; genus Argiope; species Argiope trifasciata. Next base: position 5,434 of record JAPMOQ010006568.1, on the reverse strand, counting down.
TTTATTTTGTAGTAAAATATGGATATAATTTCAGTTAAAAAAATCTTTTCAAGAATGTCATTGCTAAGAATTTTTTTTAAAAAATAATGTTCTTAGTTAACAATATTTTACTAGATTTATTTTTCTAACTTATTTTTATTAAATTTCTCTTTTAATCATTAAAGCACCATTAATTAATTTTAATTTTTGGATGTTTTTATGCATTTGAATTTATTCGAAACTATTAAGTGGTGAAAGTCGCACGAATCAACAGCTATTTTTGCTAAAATGAGTTTTGTATGACATTTAATAAACTCTAAAAGGGAGCGAAGATTACTATTTAACAAATTATGTCTAAATTCTGCAAAACCTTAACTTTTTAAAATTATTTTCTCCAGCTTTTTCGCTTGAAACTGAAATTAATTATATACGAAATGAAGATCAAGTAGCATTCAATTATTTTTTAGATTTAATTTTTGCACTTTGGAGGCGAGCTTTAAAAAAATTCTCTTTAAGAAGGGGGAAAAAAATATTGGAATTCTGTAATGAAAAATCAGCTTTATTCCCCTCAGAGCTTTTAATTTGAATGTTCCTTATCACATAGATTCATTCACTTTTTTCATAGTACAGGGATTTTGTTTTTTAAGCGCTACAAGAAAAAGATTAACCCTAGAAATAAAAAAAAAATAACTATTAAGACGAAAGTATGCATTCCTTTTTATCTTTGAATTTTTTAAAAAGTCTCACTCGAGATAGAAATGAAATACTTCATGAATTAATTCTAAACTTTTCCTGAAATAGAAGCTCCCAATTCTGGCAGAAACTTTTGATTAGTAAAAAGAATATTGCAATTAAATTAAATTAAATATAGGTATTTCAATTCAGTAGGAAACGGGAATTGAAAGGTGGTACTTTATTTTAATATTGAAATAAACCTGAGACACATTTTTAGGCTATAGTTTTGAAATTGTATTTAATTATACGGTAGAGCCTTTGATTTAAAACTTCAAACTGCATAAAGGGATTAAAAAAGAATAAAAAAATTTACTGGAAGTAACATGCTTAACACACGTTTCTGAAGAAAATATATTACCAGATAAAAATATAACTCTAAGAATAAATATATTATCACAAGAGGATGCAGCAATATATTTTATACGGTTTTTCAAATATCTAGAAAGCGATAAGCTGAAGCTAAGTAAAAAATATTTGCAAACACGAGTTGTGCAGGAACACTATCTCCAAATGATTCTAGTATTCTAAAAGTTTGGAATTGCAAAGTTTGGTGAGTGGAAATTGGTCATGATTTCAACATTTAGATATATCCTCTGTAATTGAGCAATTAAAGAAGTTTTCTCTAATTTTATAGTTTTTCAGTGAAACTTTTAATCGGAAAAACTTGTTTTTTTGTTTAATTTTTTCTCCGAAATGGTATAAGTGTTATAATTTAAAAATTATGCCCAATTTGTATTGTTTGCTACCACCTCCTGACGAACCGAAGATGAAAGCTTAGAGCATTCCTCACTAACGGAGCTTAGGTTATTCCGATCAACCAACAAGCCATTATCATTTATCAGCACTGCAAGCTGATAATACGAAAAGTGAAGTAAATCATAAAAGAAAGGAAAAGATAATGTTTGTAACGTTATCATTAGTTAAAACTGAGCCAGAATATTAGTTAAACAACAAACAATGGAGCATGAAAAATTGTTCTTATTAAATAGAAAATAGTTCTATGACATGTCATTTAGTAAAGAAATTCTTAAAATATCACTATCAAATTGAAAAATGTTCAAAGAATCAATATTGAAACAAGTCTCTTAACTATTGGGCATGATTATTCTAAAAGTTACTAGCATACTCTCTGATAAACTTGAAATGCCAGAAAATGTCTTGTATGGCATTCGCGAACAATAATAAAGACTTAATTTCTGGAGAGAATTCGGCGATTAGTTCTTGGTATGACATTAATATCCGAAAATATAGTTTATGCTTTAGACAAATTTCATTCAACCGATCGAATAAAGAATTTACACAAAACCGAAATTGTAGTCAAACAATTCCATACCAAATTTGATATGTTTAAGACCTTCCATTTTTGAATTATGTTTGCATGTTTCTGAAAGTATAGGCCAATTAAGAATCAATAAATTGTGGGATACGTCTCAAAATTTGACTAATATATACATTCTAGATGCTCATCTATATACCGAAACGTATTTATTAAGATCTCTTAAATTTGCAGTTATCAATTGTATTATATTACAACAGCCGGAAGAATAAACTCCCTATGAACAATTATGAACAATTTTTACTCATATTTTGAAGGAAATCTAAAAATTTAACGTTTTTGTGTTATCTTTGTTCATTCTGGAGGATATTTTCCAAAACTATACTTCAAACTCAGGAGGTAAACATGGAGATTATTCAATACTTAAATTTCGGGCGATTTTGAAGTTCATTAAAATTTCTCCTCACTACAATACGAGAAAATAAAAAAAAACAATAATTCTTCTATGAATATTTAGATGAAAATGATAAACATTGTAATTCCAAGATAATCTGCCTGTCTTTTCTCAAATGACGACTTATTCAAACAAAGGAAAAAATGTGGGATATCAACATGGGAAGTTGCTGATATTAAACAATTCGCAGTGGAGTGGATTGAAGGCGACATGGAAGAATTAATGGATGGATTTCAGGCATCCATTAAGACTATCAAACATCCATTAACACCAATGGATGAATGGGAGGCATCATAAATAATACTCTCGTGTAAAAGTATAATTGTTTGATAACTTTTCTCAAAAATTGAAATTTTCTTCTATGCTTTAAAATTAACATCTACAGTCTCTTCTCATTGGTAGAGGAAGATTGGGTGATTTATCTTTTCAAAAGCCGGTGTTAGGATTAGCGTGCCTTTCTATTGTTCTGAGCTTCCTACATTCGAGGCCTAGTTCGGGCATGGTTGGTCCTCCTCTGTACTATCTGTGAGATGTGTGAGTGTGCCCTCCTGTAAAAATGGGTTGTGCAAGCGAATGAGTGAAGTATGAGTGTCAAAGTCCTACTCTTGGCCCTAATTGGTGCTATTAACACATTAAAGGCGGGAGTCGTAGCACTACGATTTGATCCGCGTTAGCAAGCATACTTTCGTCAAGATCCCCAGCCTTTAATGTGTTAAGAGACTTAAATCGATGTCTTCGTAATAGCGGACTTTTCCAATGGCGAGCGTCATAAGAAACAACAACCATTTTAAAACTTATCAATAAAAATAAAATATAACTTTCAAGGAATATTATCTTTATTCAAAAAGTTTAGCTTCAACGAATTTTCTAGACTTGTCTTACGGAGTCTAGATTTGCCTCATTTTTCAATAAGAAAGTGGCATGTGCCATTTCCAGTTGGAATTAATTATTGATAGTGTGAAATTGTCAAATATTTTAAACTAATTAAAATTCAGAACTCGAATTTAAATCTTATAAGAGAAAAATAATTGTAACAGGAAGTTCAGACTAAAAGAAATAGGAAATTTAAAAGAAAGCTTAAATTAATATTCGAGAAAATTCATTTTAATTAAATTACCAAGTTTTGATTAAACTGAACAAAATTAACAAAATAAATAAATGAAGTGGAATTGATACGATTATATTGTCATCAAGCAGGGATTATGAGAAAAACTAATCAAAAATTGAAAAAACGAAATTATTTTCAACTATTTTTGAAAATTAATGCTATTAATTTTTACAGTTTGAAAATTTCTGAAAAGGAATATATATTTTATTACATTTGGAATATCTTTGGAAACACATGAAATACTTAGAACGAATAAAGTTTTTTCAAAATTCTCAGCCATTTATCTCTTTGAAAGTATTATCTCTTGAGAATTTATTTTATAATCGAAAAACAGGACAGCAACTAAAATCTTATCTTTTATATTTAGTTTATTTGCATTCGTTGCTTTTAAATTCCAGAAACTGTACAGGAGTAAAAATACAGATATTTTCCATTACTTTATTTTTCAACGCTTCAAATCCTATTAAAGAATTAGAAATAGATCTAAAACGTTCTATAAAAGTGGTTTAAATCAATTTTATATGTTCGATGGCATGCAGTTGCATATACACTCTCATTTTTTTTTAAAGATTTATGCCCACTCTATTTTTTTTAATTGTTGTCGTTTTGAGTTGCTGAATATTTATGAATTTTATTTATCCAGTGTTTTTTTCTTATTCACTCGATAACTTTATTTTCGTTTGAAACGAAATGTGATTGTGGACATTTATAGTTTACACTTTTATTATGGCATATTAGAATCAGTTTTCTGTTTTATATAAAATTATCAGCATGTTTTTGGTACTTATGTCACTTTTACAAGCCCACTGACAGAAAGCTGTCAGCGATTTAAGCCGAAATGAATGTCTCTTGTTTGTTCAGTAGCGCAAAATTGGACCAAGAGTACGACTTAACTACTTCATACTAGCTTGCACACCCCTTTTTATTGGGGAGCACATTCATACAACTCACAGATAGAATACTACAGAGCAACCATGCCCGAACCGAGACTCGAACCCGAGTTGCCGAGATCACGGGGGAAGACACACTATCCCTGTGCCAGGACGCTGGCAAATTATCAGCATAACACTCTTGATAACAATTTTTATTTTTTAAAACTTCTAGACATAAGTTTATTTTGCAAGAATTCAATCGAAAATTAATGCATTAGTTTATATCGGCACCAAATTTGTTAGCATGTGATATAGTTGTTCATTCATTTCGCTTTATATATAAGCAACAAAATTTTGTTTGTTGCTTATATACACTGAAGTGACAAAAGTCATGGGATGACTGTTAATATCGTGTCTTTCCTCCTTTTGCCCGGCGAAGTGCAACAACTCGACGTGTCATGGAGTCCACAAGTCGTTGGAAGTCCTCTGCAGGAATATTGAGCCATGCTGTCTGTATAGACGTCCATAATTGTGAAAGTGTGGATGGTGCAGGAGTTTGGGCACGAACGGACCTTTTGATGATGTCCCATAAATACTCGATGGGATTCATATCGGGTGATCTAGGTGGCCAGATCATGCGCTGGAATTATCCGGAATGTTCTTCAAACCAATCGCGAACAGTTCTGGCCCGGTGACAGGGCGCATTGTCATCCATAAAAATCCCATCGTTGTGTGGGTACGTGAAGTCCATGAATGGCTGCAAGTGATCTGCAAGCAGCTGAACATAACCCTTTCCAGTCAATGATCGGTTCAGTTGCACCAGAGGACCGAGTCCATGGTGCAACTGAACATGGTGTTTTTACATGGTGCAACCATGTAAAAACAGCCCACACCATTATGCAGCCACCACCAGCTGTCAGTAAAGGCACTCGAGTCGGTCTTTTGCTGTCATAGCCAAAGGAAGACAAATTTCGCCGCACAGTCCTATCGGACACGTCCCTCGTACGTCC
>JAPMOQ010006561.1:1055-20126 GCA_026543055.1 Argiope trifasciata | reverse complement strand
TCTGCCTTCCTTTTTAATTACTGCTGGTCGCAAGAAATAACATCACTTATAAATGGGGGGAAAAACAAATGAATTTTGACTGGAAAAATAATTGTGAATTTGTTCGATTATATGCGGGACGTGTACACTACTAGCCTTCTATGAAGTGATTCTAAACATATAAGTGATCCAAACAAAATTGTAGAGATAGACGAGAACCTTTTTGTGAAGCTCAAAAACCCAAGTTGGTCGTATTCTTCCAGAACAATGAATATTTGGGGGACTGTACACAGATATCAACGATGTGTTTTATCGTAAATTTACTCAGTGGAAATGCATCAACTCTAATCGCTTCAATAAGGAACAACATTGCAGAAGGAACCACAGTTTTCTCAGACTTGTGGCAAAGTTACAAAACTGTTGAATTGGAAACAGGGAGATTCCAACACTTTAGAGAGAATAACCGGTATGATTTTGTGCATTCTGAATATAGTGCATGCACACAAACTATAAAAATTACTATTTTAGGGTTTGACAAAATGTAGAAGAAAGGATCACCACGGAACTACCCGAAAGCTCTTGGAATCGTAAACACGAATATATGCGACGGCGACAACACAAAGATAATGACATGGTTGTTTGCGCTTTAAAAGCTATAAAACGGATTTTAGAAACCGAAATGATTATGGTTAGATTCAAGAATAATTCAGTGTGTAATTATAAAAAATAGAGATTTTTTCTTTGTTTTTTTTTTACTTTATTTTTACGTATTGTTACATTTTTTGTTATTAGTATTTTATTATTGTTATAAGATAAATTTAATGTGTTTAGAATGTATAATTTGTAAATTCCTTTTCATTATGATGGTGCCAAATGATTAGCACATTTTCGCCAATATTTCAGCCCATTGAACGGTCAATGGCGTATTTTCAAGAACTTTGACAGGTCCAGGAGCAAAGACTAAAATATCAAAATTTAATATAAAGAAAATTTTAACTGAAGATCTAGATGAGATGGGCAGACTAATACTATTATGTCAAAAGTGCTGAAAGAACAAATTTAACTTACTAATTTTGAATGCCATTAATAATAGATAGATATTCGCACAAACAATATTTGGTTGTCTGTTTTTACGATGACAACGGGTAGCGGACATTCCACCATTGAAACAAATTCTGTTATGAATGCCGAAGCGAATAAATTAGGCATAAAAAAATTCCAACATCTTGGCGTGAAAAACCTAACATTTGATCTTAACAAGTTGAAGTTGAGTTTGAAATGAATAAAATGACATCTGAAGAAACTGAATTTAATTTTTGATTCCGCAACTTCAGCTTAGGGCCGCGGTGGCCTGGTGGTAAGGTCTCGGCTTCGGAACCGGAATGTTTCAGGTTCTAGACTCTATTCCACCGAAGATCCGTCGTGTGAGGGGGTCTCTTGCACGTTAAATCTGTCAGGCCAAAAGTCCTGCCGCTAGTGAGGTGTGGTGTGGTGAGAGGGGTGCCAGTTCACGTGTCGTTCTCGTCATCTGATCTTGGTTCAAAATTACGAGGTCAGTCCCGAAATAGCCCTCGTGTTGCTTTGAAACGGGACGTTAATATAACTAAACTAAATTAAACTAAAACCTCAGCTTCAGCCGAAGTATATTCAATGTATATGGAGCATTAAATAGGGTACTAAGCCTAATAAATATGACCTGACTAAAGAAAGATTTAAATCTGTTCAAGGAAATTGAAAATAAGGGAATCCAGAGCAAAATAACTAGAATAGACCTTGGAGATTACAAGCCAAGTCAACTTTTTGCAGAGGATGAAAATTTTAAAACTGGACGATGTTTCAGAAAAATTATTCCATAAAATGCACGATTTTATTTGAAAAAAAAAAAACTCTTGTATGTGAAAACATTTAGACAAACTAGCTGATAAAACTCATGAGATGAAATCTGAAAAGGGAAGTTTTTGGTGTTTTGCCAAATTCTAACTATATTGATGCTTCATTTGCAAGAATAGCTGTTTTAGAACAAAAAATTAGTTAGATGCAAATAAATGGTCGTTTTAAATCCAAATTTAGAAATCATCATCGTAACATATCTCGAAGTCGCATTCGTTTAAGCAAGCGATTTAACCAAGAAGGTAAATATTGTTTTTACTTCTTTAAATTTGGCGATTGTTGTCGGTCTGAAAAACGTTAAAAAGAAAGAAAGTAGTAAAAGAAGTGCTCCATTCATGTCAAAGAGAAAAATTTACAAACTGTTTGTTAATGTTATGCAATTCAGTCTTTTAGATAACTTCACACTACAGTAATACTTATCCTAAATTTTTTGTAATTGCTGCTGAAAAAAGTAATTTGAGCAATTTATCTCCTATTTTAATGCACAAAACTATTCTTTTAACGATTAAAGAAAAGAAGCTGAAATTATCAAGAAATTAAACGGTGGAAACCTACTTGAAACTGCAAATCCAAAACAATCTGAAAAGGTATCAAAACTTGAGAAAATAACAAATATCGAAGTTGCTGTTAGTCCATATCGGACATTAAACCATTCAAGAGGTGTTATTTCACAAAGTGAATTTAACAAAGATACCGAAGAATATATCCTTGACGCTCTCAAAGCATAAAATCATATCAGTTCTTAGAATATCAATAAAGAAATGGTCAAAATTTCCCAACAAAACACCCAATACTGACATTTGATACTCCTATGCTGCCGAAAACGTTCAAAATTGCTTTCATTAATTGTCCTATTAAACATTATATACCATATCCGAGATGTTATATACCTTCGATATTTTATATGTCAAAAATTTAGTCGCACAATAACAACTTGTAAACCTTTTAAACAAATACATGCTTATTGCTCTCTTCCAGACCATGAAAGTAATGTCTGCTCTTCTACCACACCAAATCGTTTGTTCTGCAACAGTTCCGCAGAACATACAGTTTACTCAAAATTCCCTTTCGTTATAAACAAAAGAAAGAAATAGAAACGGTTAAAATTATCTGAAACATTTCAATTTCAGAAGAGCGAAAAGTAGTAAAGGAAAGAACTCCTTAACCTAGCCTCTCCTATTCAGCAACTTTAAATTCCATACAAATTATCCTTGGACAAAAATTTAAAAATTGACAAAGAGCTTCTGCTTCTAATTCATTAGCAACAACACATCCTTCTGTGGATAATTACACAATTATAATGAAGAAAAGCAACTGGCTGGCACTGTTTGAAATTTTAAAAAAAAAACTTCCTCTATATCTGCCATGTCGTAGAATCTGTTGCACAAATTATTCCACCGACCGTAGCTTCTTCCACAGTTGATATTAGCGAATTTTAATTGAATATTCAATCCTCTACAAGGACTTCAAATACCAATAATTTATCAGATAAAGTTCCTCATTCAATACACATTCTTCAAAAGGGGATTCTCCACTAAGAAGAAATTTTGAAAAAAGCACAAGATGATAAACAGGAAAAAAAATCTACGGATTTAGTAAAAGTTAAAAAAATTAAAATATGTCAAACATTCAGGAATACTTGTTAGGAAAAAATATTGAGATATTTTAAAACTCTCTTACAAATAGTGTCCCCACTAAATAAGAGTTTTTGAAAAGAATTAAAAAACGCGTGAAGAGCAGGATAACGATTCCCTCCTCAAAATGCATCTGCCCGATGAAGAAATGCTTACCAGCGACGGGGAATTCCTTACCACTTCTCCTTAGTGTTTTTGTCCTTCTGTTTGTGTCGGTGTCCTCCTTTTTGTTAGCTTTCTTTTTTCTTTCGTGGTCTCATTCATTTCATGGAACTGTCGTGATTTTCAATACAAGAATAGTGAATTAAAGGATCTTACTAGCAAACATCATCCCTCCTTTATTGCATTGCATTACAATTACTACCTGGAAACAGACAACCATAATATCTGTAATTATACAATATAGCAAACATCACATCCAAGAATGTGTTTCTAGTGGTGTTTAAATACTTGCAGCAACTGATTCCCCTTCTAGGGCACTGGATCATAATACCAACTTGCAGGCTATAGTTACGTACTCAGACACAATCCTTAACTACCTTTTGCAACATTTACTTACCTCCAAATGAAAATGTCAGTCAAATAGATCTTAATAATTTGATCCATCATTTTGTACTTTTTATAATTACACGCGATCTTAGGGGCCATAGTCCCTTATAGGGTGGTTCTGATAACAATTTCCGTGGTCTGCAGATTGAAAAATTTCTTTCAGATCATAATTCGTGTTTCTTAAATTCAGTTACCCAGAAGTACATTTCATTCAGTTGACCGTGCAATTTGTTCCCCATCTCTTTTGCCTTTTTTGAATTGAATAGTTGACAATCTGTATAGCAGTGATAATTTTCCATTAATTATGACCGACAATAGACACAATCAAAATAGTAATTTTCGGCCACCTAAATATATTGCACTTAATTATATTGTCAAAACCATAATTGAGGCAGAAGATAAATCAATATTCAACACTTTGATAAGTACAGAAAACAAAAACCCTGGTGGAATGCCGACTGCCAGCAGGCTTATAAGAAACAAAGGAAGGCTTGGGATATATACCTGAGGCATCCCACTGATGAAAATTTTATTATTTTTTTAAAAACCCACAATCGGAATCTAAAAGAATTCAAACACTTAGCCGCAGAGAGTCATGGCAGAAATTCATTTCAGGCATAACATCAACTATATCTATCAAAAATCTTTGGTTAAAATTTTAACAATCTCTGGTGTCTCTCAACTGAATAGTATTTCTGTTTTAGTTGACAAAAGAACAATGTCCATCTTGAAGAACATTTCAAATACCTTCACCTCGTCTTTAGTTCATACATACAGTAGCGAAAATTACCCCCTCAAGATTTTAGGGAACAAAAAGGAAACAGAAAAGCAAAAATTTGTATACATTTTGATTCTAAAATCAATGTATTCTATAATTGTGATTTCAGTCTCCGGGAATTCCAAACAAACCTCTCAAAAATGCATGTATCTGAACCTGGTCAAGATGATATCACCTATACCATGATCAAACATCTAACAATGGAATCACAAAAGAATTTTTTACATCTATACAACTGCATTTGCGAGAACATTATTTTCCTGCAATCTGGCAAAAGGCTGTAATTATTCCTCTCTTAAAACCAGGCAAAGATCGGATGAATCCGTCTAACTACCACATAATAGCTTTGACATACAATAAATAGTTACATCCATCTCAGAATGGATTGACAAAAGGTTGTTGCACTATCTATAATGTTTTGGCTTTTGAAACCAATATCCGTCCCTCTTTTCTACAGAGGGAACATTTAGTTTATATATTTTTTAATATTGAAAAAGCATACGACAGAACTTGGAGGTATGGGATGTTAAAAGACCTATATGACACAGACGAAGATTATTAATTGAGAGGAAATCTTAAGGAGAGGATTAAGAGGAAATCTTCTCATTTTTATAGAGAATTTTTTTTTAACTGAGAAAAGGGGAAACAGAGCTTACAGATGTTTTTTATTCAGAAGGCGGATGTTTCCCATGGTAGTGTTTAAGTGTAACTCTCCTTATCGAAAAGATAACATTTTAAAACAACTATCTCCTACAGTGAAAGGATAATTATATGTTGATGACTTCTACTTATCCTGAATACGAAAGAATATGAATTTTATCCAAAGACAATTGCAGATTGCAATCAATAGTGTTACTCAATGGTGTAACGACAATAGCTTTACAACTTCTACACCGAAAACAGCTTGTGCCCATTTCTTTCAAATACAATATTCATTTTGACCCCGAACTAAAATTAAATGGAGAAAATATACCAATTATCAATGAAATTTGGCTTCTGGATGTTATCTTTAACAAACCTCTCACCTTCTGACCTCATATATAACAGTTAAGGTAAAACTGTGAAAGATTTCTAAATATTCTGATAGTATCATCGATTACAACTTAGGGGGAAGGTGACAGAATTTCCATACTTAAGATTTACTAGGCTACTATACTCGCTAAATTCGATTATGGTCCAGAAATTTATGGCTGGGCCAGGAAAAGTACTGTGCAAAGATTTGATCCGATTCACCATGCAGCTCTCCGTTTATGTACAGAAACTTTCTGAACTTAACCCATTGCTTGTTTGTTGATAATTTTGAACCTACCCTTGAATATAGAAGTCAAATCCTTTCATGCAACTATTATTTTTGCATTAAATTGAATATAAATTATCCGTTTAATAATTTTGAACTGCATCCATTTTTGATTCGATTAGCCGAAATCAGGCAATCCTTTGTTCCTGTATTTCATAATAGAGTGCATAACATTCTTGTAGATTTCATTTTTTCTATTTTAACGAAACCCTTCAGGAAAAAAATAAGTTCCCTCCTTGGAAAAGTCCTGTTTTTCTTTATTTAAGCCCTTTTGCAAATTTTACCAAATCTAACACATTGAATATCATCTATCAACAAATGAACACAGACAGAAGTATGCTGACTTTATGCCAATTTATATAGATGGATCCCATTCAACCGTGTATCTTTTTCACTCATTTTTCCGTATAATGTGTTTTCATTTCAAATTAATTCTTTTTCTTCAGTGTTCGCAGCAGAGATAACTGCTATTTCATACGGACAGAGAGAAGTTTATAACTGTCTACAATAACAATTTATTTATACAGACTCTCTTTGATTCTCTCAAATCACTTCATCCTCTATCCCATTATCATCCCTGGTTTTAAATGTTTTGGATATTTTAAACTAGCATCTCGAAATTTTGATTCTTTATTTTGCTGAGTACCATCCCAAATTGGGATATTGGGCAATGAAAGTGCAGACAAAGCTGCCAATTGGCGACAACCACAGATAATACTATTATACCTTTGACAGACTTGAAGACACATAATAAAATATTTCTTTTAAACAAATGGCAAAGAGAATGGGATATAGAAAGCGAAAATAAGCTTAGTGGAGTCAAACCTACTATGACCTTCTCAAATTAACAGAAAAGCGGATACAGTTCCCACCAGATTGCGTCATACTCAATTGGGTCATAATCGATGTTATTCATCATCTGCTGTTAGCAGAACAAGCCCCAATTTGTTCTCAGTGCAATTTCATTATGTCCGTCCAACATATTGTTACGAACCTGTGGTTTTGCTTTTCCGCACTTATACTGTCATCGTAAGAAAGACAGATTGACAGTAATATGTATTGAATAGAAAATGGGTGTGACGTTAGAGGTCCCAAGGCTTGGCGACAAACTTTGCGACCATTTGGCGACTTGGCGATGAATTTGGCGACTTTGGAGACAAAATGGAAAGTACCTGAAACATCGAGAATTTTCCCGATCCGTCCACTAGGAACCGAGATCCAGCTAGAACGCTCCTGGTTGGTCCAGAAAATGTTGGCGCCGCCTACCACCGGTATATATAAGGAAGAGGGCTCCAGTAAGTGAATCAATCGATGTTCGTATGATTGCAAAAGCTAGATGGTTCCATAGAAATGAAGATATTCTCAAAGCCCTCAGCATCCCACCTATAAAACAATTCATGATCAAACTTGCACAAATCTTCTATGGTAATATTATTCATATTGACAATTCCACCTTGCAAAATCTCCCAATTTATGATCACTACGAAAATTCAAATAAACGCAGACCACGCTGTTCACCTGCCCTTTAATTCCCCCTAAGTACTCTTCATCACACTTTTTTTTCCTTTCTTATTTTCTTTTTCTCAATTTACTCAGTACCAGTTAATCTCTTTCCATGATTCAAATCATTTTATGATGCACACATTAAACAAATAAGGTCAGTTCCATTTTCACTTAAGTCCTATATCACAAGATTTACAGATGGTGGGGCCTGCGGCCCCAATGAGCTGTAAAACACTTTAAAAAATGTGAATCAATCGAGAGAGTCGGATAAAGTCGAAGCGAAGCAGCGGAGAAAAGGAAAAGGAGATCTGAGGAAGAATCCTGTGGAGTCAAGCCGAAGAGCGGCGATGGCTAGAAGCCGAAGCTGAACGATCTAGTGTTCAACGAAGACAAGTAGCGCTGTGGAATTTATCGAGAAGACCTAAGAGAGAGAGAGAGGTCTTGAACTGTGGAGTCCTGAACGGAGGACTGCTAATCTCTGTGTGGCATATACTGATGAAGCCTGTGTCGTAGCCAGTTGTGCCGTCGTCGGGAACGGAGCTGTCCCGAACAAAGGAGTAGTCCCGTTGTGCGAAGTAGTGAGTCGACAGCAAAGGCAAGAAGAGACAAAGGAATAGTTCAGCCAGTTCTGGAGAGACACAGGAGGTGTAAAGTGAATCCCTTAAAGATTCCCTCTCCGGCTGAATCCTGTCTGGCCACTCTGGGGACATTGTCACTACATAATTTCTGCCTGTGGACTACTATCTGCAGTGTGTTGTCCTGTGTATTCGTCTTGGCTGTAAATAGCTATCTCCTGTACATATTTGTGTTGTGAATATTTGTCGTCTGTGTGCTGTCCTGTCCTCGTCCTGTTAATAAACGTCTGTGTTGTGTTCGTCAACTAAAGGACTGATCATTGCTCTGTGTGTTCATCATCTCTAACACCATACACAACCACTATATATACGAGATAAAAAAAAAAGAACCCGACGGATTTTTAGGATAGAGGATTTCCGTAACAATATTCTTTCTGAAATCAATCAATGTAAAAAAAATGGACAGTATCTATTTTACTTGGAAAAACTTCACATTATAACCTTTTATCCTCTTAAAAATCAATAGGTTTTTATTCACATATTTAGTCTAATATTTTTTTCAACTATTTTTATTTCAAATTGTACCAAAGAATTTCAAAATTTTAACTAGAAATAATTCTTTAGTCTAGCCTAGCATGGACAAATATGTGGCCCTTGGTCCAAAAAAAATCAAAGCATACAGTCTTTTATATAGTATTATTCAAGATAAATATTAATGAGCATGCGAAAAAGTTTTAAGGAAATCACTTTCGCTCGTATTAGTAAAATTAAATTTTTAATTCTGATGTCTAGTATTCTAAAACAAAATCTAGAAACCATTCTGTCAGTTGAATATGAAATTTTATTGAAGAATTGTACACTAAAAGAGTTTAGCCAATATAATGTGGAGCTTTTCCAATATGAGTTATCAATATTAGTTTCTGTGAACTGAATTTTTTAAAAACCTTTTTATAATATGGCGTTCAGATAACATTTTGAAAAAATGTTTAAAACATGAGTATAAACAGAGAGGGATATAGCAAAAACGGCTGTTTTCAAATAGGAGTGAAATATTTACAATTAATGGATATCAAAAGGCTTGAAATGTCATTGATAATGATTTATAATAATCGTTTATTTATTTTGACAATATGATTGGGGAATCTCCAAAATATTGATAAATCATCGAAAAATATGAAGAGTGGCGTTAAATCATGCAAAAATTTCAAAATAAGCGAGTAAGGTGTTATGTTTATGCTGCTGCAAACTAGCATCATTCTTTTTGTAAAATATCGCACTCGAATCAGGCTATTCAGAATTGCATTCTATAATCTTAATTTTTAGCAGACTTTGAAAACTGAAATATCTATATGATGAAATTTCCTTTATCTAAGGAAAGTCAACAATAAAATCAGTTGCTGATGATATTTCAAGCATATAAGGCTCGTGAAGAAAATCAGTTAT
Source organism: Argiope trifasciata (assembly GCA_026543055.1). NCBI lineage: Eukaryota > Metazoa > Arthropoda > Arachnida > Araneae > Araneidae > Argiope > Argiope trifasciata. Next base: position 10,478 of record JAPMOQ010006561.1, on the reverse strand, counting down.
TTCAAATTGCGTTATTGTACCAAACCATTTTAAATACTTGGCTTTTTTGTTAGTCTTGTAAAAATAAAAATAAAACTTTCAAATTTCATTATATATTATTAAATATCTCGTGATACTTTAAGACTCGATTATAAATATACTTGCATAAAATGGAAACAAACTTGTATTTCAGCATTTATTTTTATTTCTCACATACGTTTTCAAAGTATCAAGTTGAAAGCCAGGATAATTTGACCCAAAGTAGTCAGAATTCGACTATAAATCACAACCACTTCCATCTTTATTTACGTCATAAAGGCTGAAACTTTTAACTAAAAGGATAAATGAGTTATCAATATTATGAGTCTCGGAAAAAGGGTCTCGGACTTAAAATTTTTCCCAATCATTATTTATACTCCGAAGAATAAAGAAATTCAGTTGATTTTGTTGAAACTACTTTTACCCAAAATTTCAGAGATCTGAAAGGATGCCCAAAATCTTCAAGACTTACCTTAATTGTAGAGATAACCCTAAATAATTTTAAATCAAAATATTCTTCTGAATGGATTAAAGCTCAAAATGCTCCTACTTCTCAAAATGGAGGAGGTAAGATGCTTTCCGATGATGAATACTATAGTTTGGACGTTCATTAGTACATTTGAAATACATTGTTTAAAGCTAAATCTAAAGTGTAGAACTATAAAGAAACCTTACGTAACACTGCAATGGTTTGTTGTTTTTAATTCTTTTACCAACAATGGTTTCAATTGTTATAAAATTTTGGGTCATTTATTTCTCGAATGGAAGTTGACAACATAGGTTGACTTTTATTAAATTGATTAAAATTGCGCCATTTATTAAAGTACAATTTTTTTCAGTAATTATATTCAAAGGACCGTTGCAGTGTTCCACTTTGGCAATGGTTGCGATAGTAGATTACCATTTCATTTCATCCAATTACATCTTCGTCATTAAATTTAAGATATATCCTTTGAAAACTCTGGTAGGGAAGGAATTATGCTCTTCAGCATTAGCCTTATATTTAGAAAGAAGAAAGATTTAGTGATCTGATAGTTTTGATTTCTAATGTTGTCCACCGATAGGTTTTGCGCATGAATTAAAGTTATTCTCCTAGTTTACATTTCACTGCCATTTAAATGTTTAAGATTATTTATTCATCTATCCATCCATCCATGTTATCATTATGTATCAAAAATACCGAGCTCGACTGATCTATTCTGTTGGTTTACGCATTCAAAAGCAATATACGATTTCTTCATTTCTAAATTTTTGCAATTATGTTTGAGGATTGCATTATAAGCTTTGCTGCTGAATCTTTAATACCTGCTCATCTTTTAACTTATGACATATTAAGCCGTTTTAATATTGTTATGGATTTCCTGTATTGATCCTAAAATCCGTCGGGTTCTCTTTACCTTGTATATAGTGGTTGTGTATGGTGTTAGAGATGATGATGACAGACACAGTGATCAGTCCTTTAGTTGACGGACACAACACAGACGTTTATTAACAGGACGAGGACAGGACAGCACACAGACGACAAATATTCACAACACAAATATGTACAGGAGACAACTATTTACAGTCGAGACGTACACACAGGACAGCACACTGCAGATAGTAGTCCACAGGCAGAAATTCTGTAGTGACAATGTCCACAGAGCGGCCAGACAGGATTCAGCCGGAGAGGGAATCTTTAAGGGATTCGCTTTACACCTCCTGGGTCTCTCCAGAACAGGCTGAACTATTCCTTTGTCTCTTCTTGCCTTTGCTGTCGACTCACTACTTCACACAACGGGACTACTCCTTAGTTCGAGACAGCTCCGTTCCCGACGACGGCACAACGGGCTACTACACACGACGCAGACTTCGTCAGTATATGCCACGCAACAGTCCTCCGTTCAGGACTCCTCGGTTCAAGACCTCTCTCTCTTAGGTCTTCTCGATAAATTCCACAGCGCTACTTGTCTTCGTTGAACACTAGATCGTCCAGCTTCGGCTTCTCTCCACTGCCGCACTTCGGCTTGACTGCACTGGATTCTTTCTCAGATCTCTTTTCCCTTTTCTCCGCTGCTTCGTTTCGACTTTATCCGACTCGATTGATTGACTTGATTCACACTGACTTACTCACTGCAGCCCTCTTCCATATATATACTGGTGGTAGGCGGGGCTAACATTTTCTGGACCAATTAGGAGCGTTCTAGCTGGATCTCGGCTCCTAGTGGACGGATCGGGAAAATTCTCGATGTTTCGGGTACTTTCCATTTTGTCGCCAAAGTCGCCAAATTCGTCGCCAAGCTCTGGGATTATTTCTAAGAGCATCCACAGCATCCAGTAAAGAATACTGTAAATCATTCTTTCCAGTGAAGGAACCAATCATGCTGGGAAGCAGAATCACAGATACGTAACATTCGTAACAATATACATAAGCTTATAATATTCTATACTCTTCCCTGCAGTTGCATTAGGGCAATAAATATAACCTCAAGACATACAGTATATTGTTGGATTTTCATGTAAAATTTATAAAGTTGTTCTTAATGTCACAGTTAAACATTCATTGATTTTTAATTTAGTGTTGATTTAGATACATTTCAGTTTGATTTTGAATTCTTTTCTAGATAAAAAGGTTTATTCATAGAAAGTTTATTTTTCTTTCTTTCGATAATTTAATGTCATTTTGCTTCTGTCTGAGTTTTCCAAACTACCAACTATAGGAAAACTTATAGGGAAAAAAACAGAATGTTAATTTTTCTCTGGTTTTCTTGGCTTCAAGAAAATAGGAATAATAACATAATCTTAAAGCAGCAAATGTATGTTATGTTAAACTGATATCTAAAAGAAATGAGCTCCATTTTTCAAATGTATGCCAACTGTCACCCTCGTTATCAATATTAATCTATGTATCTTACGCCGAAAAATCCACCAGACAAAATTCACCATTAATATTACATAAAGAGCCAAATAGATTTTGGTAACGATCTAAAAATACACATTATTACTGTGAGTGAATTGCAATTAATATCGCTTCACATCTCTCTAAAAACTGATTTCATCAGTTGGAAATTTTCAAAAAAAAAAAAAAAAATAGTGAAAAAAATTTTTTTTTTCCTTTCAGTTTCCTTTGTAAATTGTCTTAAAATTTTTAGTTAGAAACAGAAATATCCTATTATTATTAAATGCAAGAACGCCTTAAGTGATATTTTCAAATATTTATATTAATTCCAAAAACTTTAAAAGGCAGCTTTGAAAAGTTTGTCAAAGAATTATTGAAGCATATGCTCCTCTATGAAAGAGCAACGACATTAATTGGTGTGATGTTATAATTAAGATGTAAACTTTTCACCTCTCAATCTAAAAGATACCTTAAATTACGTCTCTAAAAAATAAAGTGTAGTAAACACAAATTTTGAAAATTATATGCTTTCGGAAAAAGAATATTTATTTACATTAAATATTACTTTTATTATATGCAGGAAAAGTGTAAAGGTGTAGCATGATTTTAGCACATTTATATTTCTAAATGCTTTTCTTCTTTTATATATATCTATATATATGTATATATATTAATAAAAAGACAAATAATAGCTTAGTGTCTTTTATAAAAATTTTGGAATAAATACAGATATGAGATAGTCAATATAATTATGTAAAAAATTTAGTTTACAAATTTAAGATCTCTATTTAAAATATTTTTTCCCTTTCAAAAATGTGAATTCATATCGCCGTTTAATTTGAAACTACATATTTCTAATACGAAAAAAAAAGTTGTTGAGTGAAGAAGGGAGGGGAGGGAAGTGGTAAGATAAAATAGCCAGATAGATTACAAACCAGTCTCCCCACTGGGTTAATGGGAACCCCGCGGCTGGGAAGGAGGGGAAGAGAAAAATGCTAGTTTCTTTTTTGGACACTGCCTCGTGTGAAACTGATATTTTTTGAAGTAACCTTTTGATCGATAGAGATAAATTTTTGAGAAGCCATACTCAGAATGATTGGGCGCTGGGAGGGTTAATGAAGCTCGCTTGGTTAGCCAAATGTTGTGGACAACTTTAATGCCTACTTCCTTCCTTAAGGTGGGTTCAGACAAGGCTTATTATTGTCCACAAACATTGTCTCTCTGCCTCGTGTGAACACATGAGACATTGTCTCTCATTGTCCTCGTGTGAACACATGAGACAACGCGGACAACGTTTGTCCCGAAGGGACAATCATTTGCCATTGCCCCGTTGTGGTCACGTGATTTTCCGAAAGTAGGCGGGATCTTCTATTGCGGACAATAATAAGCCTCGTCTGAACCCACCTTTACTTTGACTCGTCTATTTACGACAACCATGGTCAGGGTTCTTCTTGTGACGGTAGGACAGTACGCCAGTCGACGCTTTCTTCGCATAGCAAACGTGCAGATTGAAGATTGTTAACCGGCTTCACGACTGCCCTTTAGTGATGACTCATGCAGGAGGAAAACACAGAGCCAGCAGGCCTTATCTCTCGGAGGTCATGTCTCGGTGTTGACGTGACCTTAGTATGTCAAGGTCAAAGATTGTTAACACAAACCAAACATGATTGAGCTAAAGGGAGCCGGCTTCTTGGCATAGGTATAGCTGGTCCCGGGCACGTTTGTTCTTCATCTGTGAGGATGTGCGGATGTGCCCTCCTGTATAAAGGGACTATGCATGCGAGTGTGACACATAAAGTACCTCTTTCGTACTTTTGGCCCTATTGGGTGCTACTGAAAAAACAAGAGACCCACACTCGGCGTAAATAACTTTTAGATAAATGTCAGCGGAATTGTAAAGTGCCTTAAGCCACAATGAAAAAGAAAGTTACACACAAGCTACTGTGAATGAGAAATAACAGTCGGGACAGTTGTTCAAAGTAAGTATTTGTATAAAACCGCAGAAACTGCCTCTGCTTGAATTGAAAAGAGAGTAGAGAAAAAATGCATGCTTTCGATTTCGTTTCATTATCATATATTTCCCATTATATGCATTCATATATGACTTAATTCGCCTACAACGAAGGAACAACAAGCCAAACAATAATTTGTAAACAATTCGAAGGATACGTTCTGTTTACAAAAGAATCAAACATCAAAGTATTATGTAATGCAATAAAATGAAAATAAAGCAATACAGGAAAGATCAGAATAAAATCCAAAATTCTAAGTACAGCAACGCAAATTTAAATCATGGATATATTAAAGCATTCAATTCATCAAATCAATGTTCCTGTAATATTTCAATTACTAGCCGTCTTTGGCGACCAATTAATTCAGTGAGATGAATGGTTTTTAAATATTTTAAAGACATAATTTATGTAACGAGATTTGTATCTTTTTTTCCCCAGCAAGATATTTTCAAATGTGAGATTTCGATAAGCACGTGTTTGCACTTTATCAGAAACCTTAAACTTTTCAGTTAATCAATTATCATTCAAGGTGTGTTCAGATGGCATAACAACATAGGTCTGAACTCAACGATCTCATTGATTAATTAACCAAACGATTCCTTGTTCCCAGTATTCCCGAGACGGTGACGAGATCCAATTCTTTGTAGTGTCCTTGAGTTTGTTTTTTGAGTTGAAGCGATTCCTTTACAGATGTTTTATTCATGGGACTAAACACTTGAGACACTCATGGAGACATGCCCGGTTAGGGAGGATAGTGGAGCTACTCGCTCTTGAACCTGGACAGTTTCGCTTGTGTTATCCTCGAGACGTGTGGATGCGAGTTATCATGGAGCAGAACCACACCCTCTATGAATAGCCTCTGTCTTTTGTTCTGGGTGGATATGCGTAAGTAGTCTTCGGAGTGTCTCATAGTACATACACATCTGAGTTAATGGCTCTTCTGTGTTCGAGGAATTCACCATTATTAGTCACTATGAAGGCTCTCTTTATAAGAGCCTCTGCTCTCTCCTGCTCATGCTCCGATCCACTTAGGAGACACCAATCGCATCCCTACATGTTTCACCACGTTCTTCCATAGCGGCAGATGCAAAATTGTTGACGGTTACGATGTTTCGACGATTTGTACCTTTTCATCTGAACACCCCTTACACTATTCATTTTCTTAATTACCTTTTTGAAATTAATTAGATCACAAGAAAGAGCACTAGTGTTTTTAAAAAATAAAATTATTGTTTAAAAAATAAACAACTCTTTAAAAAAATCTTCCCTTGTGCTGTGAAGTTACACTTTAATTTTACCATCGAAATATATTGTTGCAATGTATTATTAAATTTGCTTTGACAGGAATGTTAAATATATTATTATCATTAATATTATTTGTATTTCCACATTATTACTACATTCTAACGGAGAGAAAATTTAAAAAATTAAATAGAGAGAGAGGAAGATCTAATAACCATTTTTTATCTTACAAAGTTTCGTTATAAAAGTTTAAATGCTTTAATTATTTTCAATTTTAATAATTGAGTTTGTGGAGTGTGGATAGAATTCAAATTTAATCTTTTCGAGCATAAACTAAATCAACAAGTTAAAAAAAGCAGTGCGTGTTTTATCATTGCTTCTCGAAATTAACAGATAAAGACTTTAGATAAAGGATGTAGAATTTCATTTCTGGGAACGTCATGAATCACATGCTCTGAATTAACCAATCACTGGTCCAAAAATACAGCACCATTCATCTGAAGGGAATTTCCCTCGATTTCCGAAACTTATGAAACGGAATGAAGTTTCTCTACGCATGACTCGTCTGTGTTTGAGTGTGAATTCTCTCGGCGGCTTTAACTGAAAGTCATTTCTACCATTTGACTGTTGTCACTCTTCGTGTGAATGCACTAATATCAACAGGTTGTAGGAAAGGTACTCGGGATGGCAGCTGAAACAAACGATGACACAATTGCGTGCACTTTACAGTGGAAGATTGAGAATGTAAGTCATTGCTGTTGGAGAAGGGGTGAGTTCATACATAGTCCTGAATTCACTGGAGATTCGCTGAGAGGCACGAGATGGTGGTTGATATTCTACCCCATGGGAAATAATGATGAAAATAAACTGCATTTTTACCTTCGAAGACTAGGAGACAGAACCGAAAGGGAAGTCATTCAAGTAAATTATCTGCTCGCTTTTGTGGATAAAAATGGCTCCATCTTGCAAGAAATAAACGGATTGCCGAATCAAAATTTCAACATTGAATCTTGGTGCAATTTTCAAGAAAACGAAACACATGACTACGTTTTCGGAAGTGGAAAAGAAGCCTACCTTCCCGATGACACTCTCACTGTACGGTGTACTTTATGGGAAAAAGAAAAGAAGCCTGATAAAATCGAGCATTTATATGCCCGAACGGTTTGCCATGTGCATCGGAGATCTTTCTTGTGGAGGTTGGAAAAATTCACCACTCTTAAATACGGTCAAAAATATAAATTCAAAACTGAGTGTTTTTATTTAGATTTTTTTATCACGGAAGGACTGGATTTTGAAAAAGAATTAGGCTTAAAATTTAAAAATCTGTCTTCTTTAAAATATTTTTGCATTAAGACATCTGTGGTGGATTCGGCAGGGAGAAAGAAAAATTGCGGAACCCATGAATACTTCGAAGAAAATTTAGAAGAGGGAGTGTCTTATACGTTGTTTTCTTCTAAAGATTTGACGGAAAACACATATGTGCTCACTCTTGAGGGTGCCTATTCATTTAGAACACATAAAAATGAATTTAGCGACTTTTTAGCCGAAAGCCCTGAATTAACGAATGAAACGGATCTGGCAGAAGACTTGAAATCCATTTACAACGATGCCATCTTCAGCGACATAAAAGTTCGAACTTCCGCGAAAACATTTTATGTTCAGAAAGGCATTTTAAGCGCCAGATCCCCAGTGTTTAGGACCATGTTCAGCACCGACATGAAAGAGAGGAATAGTGGACATGTCGACATCACTGATTTCGAGGATTACACTGTACACCGAATGCTGCTGTACCTGTACACGGATTGTTTGGAGGATTTGCACTTTGAAAGCGCATCCAGTTTGTACAAGATTGCTGATAAGTATCAGATTCTCTCCCTGAAACGCAGGTGTGCCCACTTCTTGCTGGAGAACTTGCGCCCGTCAAATGCGTGTGATGTTTTAGTTCTCGCTGATCTACTCAATGACAGTGATCTGAAAAGCGCCGCCCAAGAATGTATATTTGAACAGAAAAAACATTTTTTTGCTCTCAGAAGTGGAAGAAATTTATGAAAACATATCCTGATATTGCTGCAGAGGTCATGTGCTTGAGAATATGCCAGGAATAAGATGCATCCCACATGAAGTGCGTAAGTCATTAACCTTTAATTCCCGCTATGTGCTTGATTTTAATTTCTAATTATATATTATTAAGTTTGAAGCCAACAAGTTGATTTAACTGCTTGGGTTCGGTAGTATCTGTGTTGGTATATTTTTGAGAGCTGTACTTTTAGAAAAATAAATCTGAAAAATTCAAACAAAAGTCTTAAATTTACTTGTTACATTAATGTTTCATAATAAAACCTGAGTTCGGTGAACAGAGTATCCATTGTAATGTGGAAAATGCTATTAACGTACAATATCGGTTTATGTCATCATATTAACATATTTACTTTTCTATCGATGAATTGATTAGCCTCCTTCAGGATTTATGATTACTTGAAATTCAATGAAATATATTTAGTGAAAATCAGTTTAGATCACTATTTCTACAAAATGTATTTAAATTACAGCTGTTGAGACTTGCACCTTTCATTATTCGATACGCCTTATATTGTCCTGTTCATTTTATTTTGAATTACTATACGTTTCCATCTATATATTATAACATTCGCTCATGCCACCGAAAAGAGCAACAACGTCTGAAGACGGGAACTGTAAAACTTTCCTTCAGTTGATATTCTAAGTCATTAAATTAAAAGTGCAGAACAGTTTTTTAAAATTTATAACACCATTCTTAATACTTAAATTTACTTCATATGGTCATATGGAAATATAAGACCATCATTTAATCATCAACAAAGCTTAATAAGTAAGAATGGCCTATGAATAGCCGAATAAACACGTTTAGAATTTCACATCAATAATTAAATATGCTGTTGGAAAATATATCTAAAATATATTTTAAAAATTAATAATAAAAGTTAAAATTACATGGGGAAAAAGGCGATTACTGAAACAGCCTAATTCATTAAAAAATTCGTTTTAAGTTTTTATTCGTCAAGATTCGATTTTTGTAATGTAATATTTTCGAAAGATTTAGGAGGAAAAACTCCTTAATATTTAAATGATATTTGAATTAAAATTCTAATTCAAGAACATAAAAAATTTCTCCTTGATGCATATTTCGTCCCTCTAAAAGTATATATATGTAAAACGTTTGGTAGCTCTAGGTCAACCGGCTAGGCCAATAGAGCGAATTCATTTTTATTAATAGTACTAGTCGCCTTTGGCTAC
>JAPMOQ010006555.1:0-11487 GCA_026543055.1 Argiope trifasciata | reverse complement strand
ATGGAAGAGTGAGGATAAGAGTTTTATGGGAGAGTTTTATTATGAAACTTATTAACAGTATAATTAATTGCTGACATACTTTAATTGCGAAGCAGTCTATTAGAGTGCATTTATCTCAGATTCAATGTTAGGATGCTATTATTACTCAAGAAACAGAAGACAGAATTCGCATTTTTCTATATCATTTCTCTCCCGATTGAGACCAAAATTTGACAAAGAACTTCAATTATGATTACAAAAATCCCACTTTCAGTTTAATATGTTTCTGATAAATTTTTTGAACTATTCTATTCTTTTCTCTATAAGAGTATAAACTGACAGACGGTCAGACTATTGATGTTATAATTACAAATTCGATACATATCCCCATTTAAATTTTTGAATCTGCTTATCAAATCTTATTTGTCTAGCTTTTTTCATCTTCTAGATATAGTGTTCACTTGGAATTAAGTTCCACTGTAATTTCATTCAAAATTGGATACAATTCTGCAAAATTGGTGTAAAGACAATAAACTAATTCTAATCTGGTTTACTGAAAGAATTGAATGATTATCTTGATCATAATCATATAGGCATGGCTTAATTTCTTTTAACCATAGAGAGGTCTGAAATGTGGAGATTCGCCGAAATCAGGAATTTGAATTTTTCCACATTACAATCATTTATCTTTGTGATGACGATGTTGTCTCGTCCACTTTATGACAGAAAGAGGTGTGCAGTAGCCTCAGAAGGTAAAGACTAATGAGCACACGATGCATAAGTCTAACGTCTAGCTCATATGAAGATAACACTCACGCTTGCGCAAACCCTTTTTCACTGGAGGGGTGGCTCTCAAACATCTCACAGATAAAACACAAAGGTAAGGAAACAACCATGCCCGAACCAGGACTTGAACCCGAGATCACGGGGAAGACGCGCTGCTTCATCTCTAGGACACCGACAGATTATTTTGGGTCGCGGTGTCCTGGTGGTAAGGTCTCGGCTTTGTAACCGAAGGGTTTCGGGTTCGGGACTCGATTCGATCGAAGAACCGTCGTGTAAAGAGGTCTCTAGCACGTTAAATCCTTCAGGCCAAACTTTTCCCCCCTGGTGTGGTGTGGTTTGGAGAGGGGGGGTGCCAGCTGAGGTGTCATCCACAATGGTTCAAAATTACGAGGTCCGTCCCAAAATATCACTATTTCTTTAAAACAGGACGTTAATATAACAACTATATTAAAACTAAACAAATTATCTTAGTAGAAATTAGAATGCATGCTGCTCTTATTTGTTTTCCATATTTACCAACTTATTTTTAATTTTTATTTCTTTCCTTGTCGTATTTTTATTTATTAAATAAAAAAATTCCATGTTAAGAATAAAAAATTAATTATCTTACTATCCTTTTAATTAAGGCTCCATTATTGAACTAACTGAACTTCTTTTTACGATATAAGAAAGTTAACAAAAAATCGAATTCCTTCCGAAATAAATAGCATTAATCAGCAAAAACCTGCCGAAAGTTTTCGTTGCTAAATCCCATTTATGCTAATAAAACAAGACGCTCCATGTACTGATTTTTCGATAACATTTGGCTGATTCTTAATTATTTTGGAAATATTCCACGTCGCACGCAACGGGAAACACCAATAAAAGGCGAATACAGTCATGATTAATGAACAAAATTGCAAGCGCCGCATGTATTTATGTATGCTTGCTGAAATTAGCTCACTGTTGTGGTACATAACTGGATTTAGTCACCGGTATTCCTCTTTGTTGTGAGTTGGAAGCCAACCAACAGAATAAACTCTTTCCATTTTTCTGGAAGTTAGTGTTATCGCTTGAAGGCATCTTTCAAATAAACGTGCATTTTATTAATTAAACTCAAAAGGAGGGATATTTTAAGGTGCAACGAGAAAAGGTTTATTCGTATTATTTTGTCTAAAGTTAAAAATTTAAGTAAAATTTGTTTGCACTGAATTTATATGTTAAATTTAAAGCTTAATTCATACCTTACGATTTTGACTCACTATTAAACAAAACTCTATGATAAATGATTTCAAAATTAAAAAAGAGAAAGTTTATTCGTATTATTTTGGCAGACGTTGAAAGTTTATATTAAATTCGTTTGCCCTGAATTTATGAGTTAAATTTAAGAATTAATTGATTCCATAATACATTGAATACTTATATAATATTCTCTAATTCAAGTTTTAATTTCTTTATATAAATTTCCTTTTGAATCATACTATTGATGCAAAAAATAAGGAATATATGAAAATTTTCATACGGAGAAAGTAGAATGTTACGTATACATGCGAGAAAGAGAAGGATTTCTCATACTTGTTCCAAATGAAAAGAAAACATTGATGATAAAATTATTAATGTATGTACTATGTTATATTGTTACGGAAATTCCAAGGTTCCTTCGATTTGTTGGTCGATGAGGGACAGTCCTTAACGAACAATGACTTTTTTCATACAAGAAGAAATGAATACAAAGACGAAAAATATACAGCTGAAGATGTACACACACTTTGCATAGCAGCACACTACAACGAACAGTACCCACAAGCCGTAATGGGTAGAAATGACAACTACTGCACACATAGCAGCCAGACAGAATTCATCATTAGGAAGGAATCTTTCCCACCAGTCATCTTCCAACGTCTCTCCAAACGTCTGTAATTCTACATTGTCTCCTCGCTTTAGCTATATCCAACTGCCGACTCAACACTACTACACGACTGGCTACTCCACACATGACTGGATGCTGCTTCTACAATAAACTGGGCACACAGCTCAATTCGGCAAATGCAGGAGCTCCACACAGCGCTTACGCTTCGTTGAAGTGATCTAACTATTTCGCCAACTTTTCCCGCAACTTTATATATGACTCAATTCATGACTGTCTTCAACTTAGACTGAAGTCTTTTATATTCCACACAGCCGGGCAGAGAAGGTTCTGGAAAGGTATATTTCGGTTCCCATTGAATCACTAAAAATTTGAAGTTTTCATTACCATCTATTTCGCCAAAAAAAGTTGCCAATTTCGATGCCAAGTCACCAAATGATCGCCAAACTCTGGATCAGTGATTCGGCATCCGGTCAGCATGTAACACAGCTCATCTTAAAATGGTTTTTCTAAGAATTGGACTAACAGTGTTGAGACAACATTGCAGATTTGTAACAATATAAAAAATGCAATGCGTTAGATACGCATGAAAAAGTATTTTTGGCATCTGTCTTAAAATTATACATAATTTTAGTATGAAAAAAATTGCTTTTGAAAGAGGTAATACATTTTGCTAAGTAGTCGCTGCTTGAATGTTATATTAATACATCTGAATATCGCATTGCGATGATTAAAATAACCATTTAGCAATGTGGCATTCCAGTTTGATCCATTAGGAGCTCCATCCGATATGAGAAACAATGTAAAATTTACGTTAACGAATGCTTTAATTTTTTCACTGAATATAAATATTCAAATAACATAAAATATTCGCAATTTTATTTTGAAATTCTATCAGAATGTATACAAATGTAAAAGTAACTCGATTCGATAATTTGAAAACTTTTGTATTTAGAGTGACACTTAAAGGTCATGATTTATTTTATAAGATCTAAACATAATAAATTGATAATGAAAATCTTATTGGTGTGTAAAAAGGTCAAAAAAATATTTTTAAATAGAATTTATCACTGCAAAGTAAAAAACAGTAAAGATACAAAAAAATGAGGCTTGGAGGATATATGGAAGGGCAGCAATAGATATCATGAAAACCAAAATACTTACCTATCAGTAAATGATTAAAATAGTAAAATAAACTTTACTCTGAGCCTTACTATCCAAGCATTTAAAAATTCTGATCTGATCATTATACTTCTCATTAACAAGCATTCCTGCCTTTTATTCAGTGAAAAAAATTGAACGTTTTGAAAATATTTTTGAATCCTTAATTTTTATCCCGGCTTTACAGGCTAAAAATCAATGTTAGCAGAAAAGAATCACGTTCTCTGTATTTTATTTCAAAACAAAAAATGCAAATTTTTTTTTCTTTTTTTTGGTAGAAATAACTTAAATTTAACTTTTGTATTGTACTTTTCTTTATCCAAAGCACAGTTTATTTCAGAAACCTTATCAAATGATTAAATCAGGCAGTATAGCAATTTTGTTCTGTTTCTTGTTCATGTAAAATTTTTCATTCTTTGATACCATATTACAGAATGTTAATACAGACAATTGAAAAGGACTGCATTGTTGATGAATAAAATTAACGAGCAATCAAAGAAAATATGATGATACTTTACAATAATCAAATTTTTTACCTGATGGTTGATTCAAAGCTTACGAAATTTGAGGTATCATTCATCCAGTCTTTGTAATATTATCAATATAGTGTTTCTAACATTTTTATTTATACATTTTATCCTTTGCTTGAAATGAAGTTTATTTTATTGTTCTTTGTAACATTTTATTATACTCTTTGACAGATATAAAAATAACAGAGCAAATTGAAATTTTGAGTTTTCTCTGTAAATTGAATGGGTATATACATTTTACACAGAAGATATCTGAGACGTGGTTGAGTTATTTCTTCTTCCTTTCTCCAAACACCGAGAGCTCGTGATATGAAAATGATGATATTTCAGATTATGGAGTTTTAATCTGTATATATTTTTTTATAAATTGAAAATAAAGAAAATACTAGATAATTTGATTTTGAAATTTGCTCTGATTTGAATGAACTCTGAAAGTGATGATATTTCAGAGTATGGGGTCATAATCTGTATAATTTTTTTATAAATTGAAATGGAGAATACTAGATAATTTGATTTCGAAATTTGCTTTAATTTGAATTGATTTTTCGCTTTATGCTTTTATTATAAACGGAATGAGATTTCAAAATGTATTAAAAAGGAAATTCCTTTTTTTCTGTAACGATAAATATAAGAAATTGTTCTAATGTCTGGTCCTTTATGTGATATCAATTCTATGGAATGAGCAGCAACGATATCAATCTTTGCAATATAATTAATATTATATATTAATATTGTGGGATTCGTTTAATATGAAAATATCGCATAATATTGAACAATATTGTGCTACAGACCGCGCTGCCAATGTTTCAGATGTTTTTTCAGGGAACCAAACACATAACACTGTCAAGCTGTTCCAGTTCGAACTTGATTAGCTCCGCTTGTGTGGCCTTGAAGACATGTGAACGTGCGTTATCATAGAGCAGAACCACATCCTCCGTGAGAAACCCCGGTCTGTTGTTCTTGATGGGCTTGCTTAAAGTGGGTTCAGACGAGGCTTATTATTGTCCGCAACAGAAGATCGTGCCTACTTCCGGAAAATCAAGTGACCACAACGGGACACTGACAAATGATTGTCCCGTCGGGACAAACGTTGTTCACGTTGTCTCAAGTGTTCACACGAGGACAATGCCGGGACAGCAGCAGAGAGGCAACGTTTGCTGACAAAAATAAGCCTCGTCTGAACCCACATTTAGTCTTTGGATAGTCTCACAGTCTGCACATCGTAGTTAATGGTTTTTCTCTGCTAGAGGAATTCAACAAGTAGCGCCAATCAGGTAGATCTCTTTATAACAGCCTCTGTTGTCTTCTGTGAATGTAGGCTCCCGCGTATGCTCTGACATACACCGAAGATTCCAATAGCATCCCTAGATGTCTCCTTGCGTTCTCCCAAAAAGGAATAGTCAAACATGTTAACGGTAACATTGTTGCGACGTTTCGTAACTTTTCATTCGAATATTCGTTGTAGATTGATTTCGCAAAGATCAAAGGGGAACTGTAATTCTAATAAAACAATATTATTATTGTAAACACCTAAATACGGACCGTAGGTGTAGAGTGAAAACCAACAGGCATGGTGTAGGATAACGATGCCTTTTTCTAAGTGGAAACAAGAAACAATTATTTATGAAATAACTCATATTGATGAAGAAAATAACAATAAATAACAAATATTGAGGAAGTGTACAAAAACCAATTCTTGCAGAAATCAACAGCAAATGAGAAAGAAATTGATATTAAATAATATCGCAAATAACAGAAAGTGCCCAGAGTTAATTCACTGCCGATGCACACCAGAAAAGAGGCTTCTTTCACTTACTTCTCTCAGCTGTTTATAATTACATGACTGCGAATGCAGCGTTCATTAAGAAATAAAGGAACTCGAATCTAAATGAAGCATTCCATTTCGTCTTATTCAGAAATATACCTTTTTAAAAAATGCTTGAAGCGCGGAGACTCATCATAATTTAGTTGTAAAATATTTTGACTATTTAATATTTTTATCTTTTCATACTTTCCATATAAGAAAAGGAAAGGGAGAAAATTATTTAAACACTTTATATTTTTATGGAAAATTCCAAATTCAGTCTGATTTGTTTACAGGGAAAATTTAAATTATGATTAACGACGTTTAATTTGATTAGAGATGTACGAAGCATGAAATAAAAGACAATGTGGAGAATATACAGGGCAGTACTTGTAGAAAACAAAAACATACAGACAGGAAATCAGTTTTAATCAATTTTAACGGCACGAAACTTACAGATAAAGCTTTCTGGTCTTTGTCCCAATAAGGGACTTCGTTTAATTTCTCGCTTCAGACGAACTCAATAGACCGATTCACTATTGAATATTTTTGTTTGTACACTTCAATTTATGTAGCTTCCGATATATGGCATTGCTATTTCTAGAAGGTTATGGATTTCTCATTCTAAACGAACTACGGACATTTCATTAGAGTCAGGGAATTTTGTTTCTATAAACAAAGGCATCGAATTCGTAAAGTGGCGGTCAAGTTTGTCGGAACGCCCGGAGATCTTCAAAATGATATCCATTCCGTTCATCACACTATGTATATCACCCTCCTATTTACCGTGAAACTAAAATCCAAGGAAATAATATCATTAATTCGTAACAGTTATTCTCCTCGGTTGATTTAATGACTTCAAAAACCCAAAAAATCATTTCTAAGTGCTGTTCATATCATTATCGTTTGCAAATCAAATTCATTGACAATTAAATAACATAAATTGGTAATATTTGCAGTGTCCTTCTTTCAGTTTTCTCTAAAATATATATAATGTTTTATTAATGATGCATTTAGTAGAAAATTATGACTTGTATCAAATAAATTACAATGTTAGGGATTACTTGTCATTTCCATTCATTTTAAATGAGACTAATTAAGTCAGAATGGCTTTTTAATAGATTTTCTTTACTATCTGATTCAGTAGTTGTATTAAGCGAACAAAATTTTAACTCTATACTAAAATAAAGTTAATTAGTTCCACCTTCGTTGGCACCCTCTAAAAGTAAATTATCTACTGAATTCTATTAATAGTTAATAAGCAACAAAGTAACTGAAAGTGACATTCCATTTATCTCAGAGAAAAAGAGAATTTATGTACTGGAAAATGCTACGTAACGAATACATTTTATTTGGATATGATATTTTCCTGAAAATAACGTCTAGGCTCTTCTTCGAAAATGCCATAATAAGGTTTGTTTTCAAACGATTTATTTTGATTTCACAATTTGAATTTATTTTTAAAAAATCAAATTTTCCTGATATTTGTATATAAACATTTCTATTGATTGATGGAAATATATATTTAAATTACTTTCTAGCGCACAAAGCTTTAAGAAAAAAATTGCAAACATTAGGTATTAGTTAATCAATTCATTTAATAAAATTTTCATCCCATAAAAATTGTTTCACCTCGTAAGTAATGAAATTTGAAAATAAATTTATTATAATTGCATTTATTTTTGTTAAGAAATTTGAAAAGTAAAAAATATCAATAAATTAATTATTATTGACTACACTAATAAAGCAGATGTACTTTAAAAACTGTTTTCCTTAAATTTATTTATTTGTTTATAATTTGAATCTTGCAAGAAAAAGCGAAAGAAATTTTATTCAATTTTAAAAAGACTTTTAAATAAATTGACATAAATTAAACTGTCTAATTAAAGAGTCTAACAATAATATTATGATATCATCACGATATTTTTCAATATTCAGAATACCAAACGAGATCGATGAAATATCGCACTATATTTCTGCTATTAGAATACTTTTTTTCATTGTAAAATTCAAGGTAAAATAAAAACTTTCAATATCCAAATTATTTGTATTTATAAATTCATCTCTTCATGATTAAATTTGTAATAGGAAAATTGTGTTACTCGTTATTCTGTTATTTCATTTATTTCAAAATTTATTCATTAGTAAAACATATACTAAGCAACATTAAATATTTAATACTATCGTTAAATGTAAATACGAACTGCTAGAATAAAATTAAGAGTAGAATATCCAGACTATTATGAACCAATATATTATTGTATTCTTAATGTCCTTAAATTTAAATGATAATATTACAATTATTTTACAGACGAAATTTTATTTAAAAATATATGATATTTTATGTAGGTTTGTAATTTGTAACTCCCAATTTGTAAACAACAGAAGTCAAGTTTCAGAGTCCGTTCAGAGAATGCATAACTGTATGAAAGTTTATAAATTTATGTAAATGTATGAAAGTTTATAAATTTGACAAACGCTAACAACTAAACTTCAACAATTCTTCTCTCTCGCTGGGAGTTACTGACCTCTAAACTATCTTCCTTATAAAGTGACACATTGCAGATTGAAGTACTGATACAAATTGACATTAAAAAAATTTTTTTTACTTAGACAATTTTTCACTTATGATTGCTATATTATATTTTCTAATTGTTGCAGAACGAAAAAATTGTTTATTATGTAATCAATATTATATATTTCTATCATTTCCGTAATAGAAGCTTTCTAAGACACGCAAAATGTATTAATATATATAATACTGTTTTCTACAACTTGACATATTAATCGTACACTATATACATATAATTTCATAATGAAATTACATGTGTATAGTGTACGATATTATATGTATCATGAATACTTCATGATACATATAATTTCATAATGAAAAGAATTATGTCTGTAATCCTAAGCAAAAATTTCTGTTATCAATAACACACGCGCAAGAAAACAGCTCAACATGAAAATTTAGAGTGTTCACACTCCGATTAAAAGTCCAAGTAGATAATTCATTAGACTTATTGAGATATATAAATTAAATAGTCTTTAATACCTGCAATAATATCCAGTATCACTTTATAGTATCAAATTTTCTAGAATTATCTTCGGACTTCTCCTAAAAACATATGGTCATAATTCTTGAATCTTCCAGGACATTAATTTTTATGACGAAAGTAATCTAATTTGTCTTTAAGACTGGAGGGTATTGGCTTGGGATCCCTTAAACTATTTTCCTGACAAAGTAGGCTAAATAGATGCTTAACATTTATTAAAAGTACAATATATTGATTTCAGAGGAAAGAAATGTTATAAATTTCTAATAGCACATATAAAACTTTAAAGGTTTGATTCTTGAAAACAGTTTTTTTTAAAATTTATATTAGGTTTTGTGTTTGGTTCTATTACGAAAGACAATACTTTATTTTATCTCTGTATTATATATTTCTTTAATATCTATCTTTATAAAAGCCTTGTATATATCTTTATTCTTTGTAAATTCTTTTATATTCTTTTGTAAATATCTTTATAAAAGACTTGTATGGCAAAAACACAATTATTTATACCTTTCTTTGATGACAGATATAATTAAATCATTAAAATAAGATCGTTTTAGCAATTCCAAAGAAAAATTACAGATATATAACACACATTGTTATAGTAATTGCAAAAGAAAGACACTTTGATATAGATTTTAGTAAGCTCCAGAAATATCTAGTTATTAAATGCTTTACTTCCTGATGAAAAATAAGTTAAGGAGAGAAAATGAAAAGAATTCTGCTGCAGGATATCTTATTTTATAAAATATTTCTTAGCAACGAGCCAACCATGAACTGACATCCAATAATGAAAGGACCTAAATTAGATTAAATATCTAAACTTTTTTGTCATATATCTAGAGTCCACCTTATGATATTGAAATAACGAAAATTCTTTTGTCATACTTTTCCAAGCTTTTATAAAGAACACCAGAAACCATAATTAATTGTAACTTCATTCCAGACGCCTTTTACGGAAAAGAAAATAATCTGCTTTTTCCGAGTGAAATAAAATTGGACAATAAACACTACTGTTCTTTGGTTACGCAAATTTCATTTTGGCTACTAAAATAGGGCTCACCGTCTCTAGGTTTTCAATAACACTTGCTGTGTTCTTTATAGTTTTGTTAATAATCTGTGCTATACATAAAGGGAAACACTACTATTAAAGGATAAAATTCCCCTCTAGAAAAGTATTGTTTTTGTGTTGGAAGTTAACAAATGCTGTTTACTCTGAAAGTTTGCCATTAGATTTAACTATACTTTATTTCAAACATATTTTATCGCTTGGAACAACTTTTTAAATAAATGTGTTAGTGAATAAAATTGGAATAAAAGAAATATTTCAACTTCTTATAAAAATGAACTGTATGTTTTATTCATAACCATGTTAAACTGTATGTTTTATTCATAATCATGTTAAACTGTATGTTTTATTCACAACCATGTTAAACTGTATGTTTTATTCATAACCATGTTAAACTGTATGTTTTATTCATAATCATGTTACAAGATTATTGTTTTGATAAGGCACATTATTTATGTAAGGCCCGTAACTTTTTGCAGTTATAAACGTGTGGTGCTGAATTATTTGCACTTGCTTTATATAGAGTTCTGTAACAAACAGAAGGATAACCTTTTACTCGTTACGTAGAAAAACAGGTAATCAACGTATCAAATAGCTATCGAAAATGAATCCTCGTCCGGATATGTTTAATTTGTTTTATGTGTCAACTATGTTATATCTAAGACTGTAGCTTATTAGATTATAATTGTAATCCTATTTGACATAGCCGACTTTGTCATTTTTAAATCCCCCAGTCATAATTTGATGCCCACAGTAGGGTCGTAACCCCACGATTAAGAGACTACATTACCTGGCTCTCTCCCAAAAGATCAGGGTTCAATTCCAGGTGTGAGGACGAAATTTGCTACAGACTGATTTAAGAATAACAGACGCCGGCTAATTCAATAAACTGCATTTAAGATCTAATCTAGAGGCACAAGCAATTAGATTAACGCATATCACATATTGCTTTCTGTGTTATTTCTGTTGTATGGAATTATTTGTGACCGTAGTTCATTAGATCATATATATCTATCTATATATATATAATTCTCTTTGAACAGCCAGCGTCTATCATTCTTAAATAATTCAGTCACAAATTAGATCATATAATGGGTCCAGAACCCAATACTCTGATATTATGAGGATACCTGACTAGACTCTCACCCAAGATTCCCAGGTTCGATTCCCAGTGTGAGAACCAAATTTGGGGCTGTATGATTTAAGAATTACAGGCTTTGACTCACTCGAATAAAATTACAATTTTGATCTAATGA
>JAPMOQ010006548.1:0-22287 GCA_026543055.1 Argiope trifasciata | reverse complement strand
TTGTTATTAAAATATTTGTTCATAAAAACGAGCCAATATTGTGTAGGTACAGCTCACCGTCAATATATATATATATATATATATATATATATATATACATGCGCTGTGGCTGAAAAGCTTGGAGCATTTTAGTTCTCAAAAAGTGGCAGCACTGTCTTGCCACACTAGCTTGTAGGATGTACTCATCATTCGTGCAGTTGAGAGCAGACCTGAAAAATTGTGGCTCATGTTGCCATCTGGTGAATATAATTAGATACAGAAGTACAGATCAATTTAAGTCGATCATACTGCTAAACGTTCGTAATGGGATAAAAATGGTTTGAAAGGATGGAAAATATTAGTAGGAATTTTGTATTAGATTATAATACTTGAAATTTATTAAAGAAATATTTTGCTACATTTATAAGCACTTTCTTTATTTGTAAATTAATTGCAATACAAAATATCTGAGTCTTCTTTTTTAGCAAAACTAATATGGACGTGAAATTATATTTTCTTTTAAACGATATACTTCTGTTTTCTTATAATTTTCATTATAAAATTAATCTTATTTCTTAATAAGATTAACGAAATCTGGTGGTGTTGTTTCTCCTGAAAATTAAGTAATATTTCGTTTCTTTGAATTGGTTATTTTCTTTAATGCAGTTTTGAAAAATTGATTTTCGCTTTAAAAAAGCGCAAATTTAAAAACCGTCATTTATTGATCCCAAATAAATTATGCTAATAAGATTCTGTCTGTAAAAACAAAACAAAAATTAGGATCTCCCAGTCCTGAAATAGTAAATTAATCCTTTTTCAATTCCTACTATTAGTTCACACTCTCCCGATATATTTATATATCTTGTTCAAATTTTCAATCGTTAATAAAATACTTTTTATTCATCCACTCAAGTTCAAATCAATTTGTTTAAACGTATTGGATGACACTTGATGTTAATAAAGGGCTCTTTATTTTCAAATATTAATTCCTTAATTGAATTTGATTAATTTTCAAGGCTTTCGATAGAGTTTTAACAGTTTGTAATGGAATTTGAAATCAACAGAGGGTAGCTCAATAGGCAAAATGAAAGGATTTTAGTATTGGATGACACTTATGATGTGTATTTTTTAAACGTATTGGATGACACTTGATGTTAATAAAAGGTCTTTAATTTTTAAATATTAATTCATTAATTAAATTTGATTAATTTTTCATTCTTTCGATAAAGATTATGGCAGTTTGTAAAGAAAATTGAAATCAACAGGGAGCATCTCATTCGGTAAAATAAAAGGATTTCAGTATTTTTCACGTGAAGGTTAAGAATACGACTTCAATTCTAGAGAAAATCGATATTTTTTAATATTTAATAATTTTTTGATAATTATTTAATAAAAAGTAACTAAAATAAATTATTTCATTGTCGGCTTAAGTAGGAATTGAATTAAAAGAATTCTTTTATATTATTTGTTGTTATTTTCAACAAAAAAATGGTAAAAAATTGTAATATAGTAAAAATAGTAATCTCCATATTGTTTCAAAATATTTTAAAACATTCGCATGGCATGGCGGCAGAATTTATCTATTGCCAAGAGTAGTATAAATTATTGGCACGCTTTTGTATTTACTTATTTTTCCATATATTTTCAGAAAGGCTGGACGAATAGTTTTTGAACTTCGCTCATATAAAAAAAATAATTGCCGGATCTCGTATTTTACCGTGAATATTCGTTGACAGAGGCACTGAAGGGACCAACCAGAAACTGAGGGAGAAAAGAAAAGAATTTTGGATTTACAGAAAGTAGATAATTTGAAACTTACATTGTTATCTTTTTAAAAAATATTCATATTTGGTACACATTCTGTAAGTTTCGTGTAATTTTTCTAAAAATCAATGGTTTATAAGCTCACAACATGTGGAAAATTTTGAAATTTAAAATAAACAAAAAAAAACCATTTTTTTACGAGTATGATGCTTATTTAAAAGAAAACATGCAGATAAATATTTTCCAGGGCAAATAAAATCATTGTTTAAAATTCTAAATCATTATCTGCCTTCTGTGAAGTGCAATGAAACGAAATCATTTTTTTTTTTACTTTCATTCATTTCTTTTCGGATTCCTAAAAGATCTTATGGCCAGATCTTCATGGTCAAATGCGAGTTCATGTGTGTGTCTGTATAAAGATTTAAAATTATTGGATGCAGATTACAGATTCGAAGACATTGAAGGAAACTTTTCATTTTTAAGTTCACTTTATTTTTCCTCCGGAGGCTGGCATCATGTTTACAAGCAGCGCGGGCAAGCAGATGTGAGGAAAAAGGCAGAAATTAATTTTCCCTCGTTTTTTATATCATAAATTAATTGGAAAAATACTGTCACAGTGTTAATATATCATAAAGATTCTCAGAATTTCTGAACATGTGACTTTCAAAGCAGGGGAAACACAGGGATCTTTTTATAAAATTACTTGTTTAGGTCTTTGCAACTTTTATCAATCAATCTCACCGAGGGGTTCGCCGACTATACATTTTGACAAAGCATTTCTTGAATTAATTAAGTAGATAACCGGGAATAGGATCAGGAAATAAGATAATATTTTTAGAATGAAATCAATATGGGTTAAATTGAGTTAAAAATTCAGAAACTAATTCAGTTTAAGTTAACTTTTAAAATATCATTATATAAGTAAACATTTAATGTTCTGAAAGCAGTAAGACAGAGAGCAACTTCAAAATTTTAAAGTTCGTTTTATTCTCTCGCAGGAGGCAAACATGATCGTTTACAAGCAACGCGGACGAGACAAGTCCGCTCACAGCAACGGCTTAAACAAGAAATGGCGAACAGCCAAAGAATACATTATCTCTATTCTTATATAACATGAGATATTGATAAGGAAAAAAAATTCACTGCGCTAATATCCTGAAAAGAATTTCTGAAGTATGTAACTCCGATAAAGGTAACACTGGTTTCTTTTTTTAAAAGAATGAGCTTGCTAAACATTTTTTCTATTCCTTCAAGCGAAGTGTGTGAATTGCATTTTATAAAGCGTCTACTGAGTTAATTAGATAGAAAAAGGGGATTGGGAACAGGAAATAGGAGAAAATTCTATATTGCATGCGGAAGTACAAAGAAAGATTTTCCTGTTGTTCTGGAGATATTCGAAAAAGTGCGTAAGCATGGCAATGTGCGGACACTTTCGATCACACAGTGTGGCATAATGGTTGTTACCACTGGCAGCCACTTCATCGTATTCTGTTTTTATTGTTTTCAAAGGTGATTGTCATCGACAAGCCCGCTGATCGTTGTCAGCGATTTTAAGCCTAAATAAATGTCCCTTGTTTTTCGGTAGAGCCAACTAGGGCCAAGAGTACGACTTACCTACTTGATGCTTCATATTTGGTTGCACAACTCCTTTTTACAGGGCATATTCACACTTCTCACAGATAGAACTCTGAAAAACGACCCTGCCCGAATCAGGACTCAAATCCGGGACGCACAGAACAAAAGGAAGACACGCTACCTCTAAGCAAGGACGTCGGCTCTTCTTATTCTACCTGATATATTGGAAGCTAAGAGGAAAATTAGGTTCAAATATTTGCTTAATAATTTTTCACACTTCCTGGGAATGCTAGGCTATCTTAAAATGACTTATTCATGTTTTACAAGAAAAAATAAATCAACTTTCTTTTTCTACTCATTTGTACATTTCCTATGCATTAAATTATTAATAGCGTTCAGGGTTACAAACTGCTGGCGGTCTTCAAATTTTGATTCTATTACGTAATAAAATTCCGATGGTTTATCTTAGAAAAAAAAACCAAAATTAGTAAGTTATTACGCTCGAATGATAAGGCGGTCAACCACGTGTATTAAAATAAATTGCGCAATAACACGTGTTTCGCTTACACTGTCTCCTGTGGAGGTAAAAAAAATATGAGATAGACATTCGGTATTATACAAAAAAATAACTTTGTTTATTTCTCTCCTCTACTTTTCCTTTTTTCATTTTCTTTAGATTATTCTGGAAACAACTACTAAAATGAAATAAACAAACATTTATCATATCAGATGGTGTTTATGAGAATAGTGTATTAAAAAGTCCACAGCTGTTACATTATAATGACGATTTCCATATTTCAAGGTGGAACAGAGAAAAGTTTAAAAAAACATGGAGGGAGGTGGATGAAAAAAAAATAAACCACAATAAGAACAAGTATATAAAAAGAATATGAAAAGAAATTTGAGTCATTTCATACTTAAGTCAACAAAGTAAAATTTTATTTTAGTTATTTTTTATTCAATAATTACAATTAATATAAATATGTATATACATTAGACAGAATCACAATATTAATTTGAAAAATATTTTTTTTTCCAATACACGATTTACACATTTCGCCACTGACGGTATTTATTCCTAAATTTATATCCTGCTAAATATCTTATATAATGAAATTTCCTTCTCCTACATAAAACTAAAATTAATTAATTTATCAAAAAAAGTTATTGATTTTTGCAAGAATTGAACGCACATTCTTCATCTTCATGTAAAAAATAATGAAATTCTTCCATTTTATCGATTGGACTACTGCCTGTTAATTTCGATATTCATTATAAACTGCTAAAACTCAATTTAAAGTATTTAAAATTAATTAAATTTAATTAATTAATGAGTATTTGAAAAAACTTTATTAACATAGAGTGCAAATTTTATAAAATGTATTTGAACTTGAGTGGTTGGAAAAGAATGTATTTATTAACGACTCTCTGGTGCCCGCCGAAAAAATCATATTCAGTGCACTCAATCAGTAATTTGGCAATTTTTTTCATCGATACGATCATATTTAAAATATAAAATATCCTTTTTTATCCTCCTTCCATCAGATTTGTGTATTATTTTAGAATTGTAAAACTTGGTGTTTTTTCAGAATGGTGATAAAAGAAACTATTTATAAAATCTCGTGATTCGTTTTATATTCGTTCGGAATTTTCAAATTTAATTTTAGAAAATGGGATTAAAATATTTTCTTTCAAAACTGATTAAACATAGAAAATATATTTATACTATGAAATCGTTAATATGGTTGAAAAGATATTTTTTTGAAAATTAAGATAGTGCAAAATTATTTGTGAAATAATATTTTTGGAAGTTAATGCATAAAACGTTAAAATTTAATTAAAATTAAAAAAACCCTGGATTGGTCTCCCCAAAAGTTTCTCACATATTCTGTAATACAGTTGTTACCTCTGAGAATGACTCGCATGGCATTTGTGTTCCATAGCTGTACAATTATAACCTTTCATTTGGATTTAGCATTTCTTCTGAATCTATTGTCTCCTCGGCGAGTTATTTGGAGACTAAAAATTATTAAATAGATGCGTTGAGATCCGACTTTTTATTTTTTACTTTAGATCATTGTACTATGCTTGTAATCATTCCGTAGATGTAATCCATAAGCTGATCAAATTTCATTGTAATTGGATCAAATGTTTAGGAAAGCATAAGATATAAACATTCATTTTTATTTCTACAGATAGAAAATTTGAGCAAGATATATAAATAAATATATATAGGGAGAGTAGGAACTAATAGTAGGAATTAAAAAATTGCATTCAGTCATTTTAAATATAAAGTTCCAGTTATCAGTTTCAAATTAGTGAAATAAACATGGAATAGTAGTAATATACACAGCATATAATAAAGTAATATAACACAAACCCATATATAGTTCATTTTTCCATTCTCTAAATTTGGTAGGAGAACTAATGACAACATAGAGAAAAGGATTCTGTGGGGAGAAAATAAATTGAAATACATATACAACAAATAAAACGTTGAAAATTCACAACCACCTAAAAAAATTAATATAAAAGATAAAATTTATTCAATTTTTTATTCAATCAAAAATAAAATTTATTCACTTTATTCAATCAATATCGCTTAACCTACCAGATGCGAAAAGAAATATTGATTTTAGGTTACAAAAATTGAACTTTTTTCATCATTTTGATGAATTTGTAGAATTAAGACAGGTGATGTTAATTATTAAACGAAGAAAATCACTTTTTAAAGAAGATATCAACTTTGTAAAGTGATCAGCATTCTTATGGGCCATTTTTTGCATTTCGCACATAATCTCAGCGATGTTCCATATATGCTGCCAAGCAATGTTTAGTATGGAGCTCTATCACTATGAGTAATATGTTGTTCTTTAAGATAAGGAAGTCTGGGATCACACCAAGGCATCACTTGGAACTTCAAAAAATTCAGCAAAAAAAAGTTATTCGGAATTAGAACTATCGAGTAAAAAGTAACTTAAGCAAAGGGTGGTCCTTTTTACTCTAAAAGCGATGGTGTAATAGTCACTCTACCGGATGACAATTAAGTGGGGAAATTCCATTTTTTATTAAAAAAATTAATGCAATTTTAAATGATTGAAAAAATTAATGCATTTTGAAATTTGGGTATACGAATTATTTGCACTCAATTCGTATTTCTTCCTTACCAAACATTCAATGCTTCTTTATTAAATGCGTACTTTTTTCTCCAGCTAAATCTTTCAAATGAGTTTGATTTGTTCCTTGATTTGACCTTTTGCAAACAAAAGGTACAAATATTCATCATAAGAAATTAGGAGATGTAGTGAAAATCTGAGGTTGCTTTTTGGGACAAGTAAATGAGTAATGTGAATTTTAAAATATCGCTTGAAGAAAAAAAAATAATGAAAAAAAAAAATTCCAAATACACTTAAATATTACATTTTATATTGATTAAGAAATGCTGTTGAAAGTTTATGTAAAAACTATTTGAATAATTGCATGCTGAGTATACTTTTCATTTTTGCAAATGTGTTTTAAGAATAGGGTTTATAAAAAAAATGGTTTAAGAATTCAATATTTCCAGGTGTTCTAGAAAACCTGTTTCCTTAATTTAAAAACCAGTTTTCGAATGTGACAAGATTACAAGAAAAAAATTCGGTTCAGCCCTATTTAAGAACATGTACCGTCAAACCTTATTTAGGAACATGTCAAATAATTTATAAGTACTAATGCTTAACGACCCATTTAAAAAAATCATGGTTTGCAAAAGAATAAAATTCGAAGGAAACAGTTCCGAATAATAATTGATAAGAATAAAGTTTCCAAAAACGAAGAGCAAAAAACAACCATTGATACTGGGACTAAATATGTTGTAACATGCCTTGTTTCAGAGCGGAGATATTGATTCTACAGACTTATTTATGATTCAAAGCGATCAAATTACGAGCAAAATTGCTTCCAATATTTAACTGCATGTTATCTTAAGCTCAAGTTCATTCTTTTTTCATCTGCAAAATGATATTGACAGCATATTTGACATGTATCAGATGCGCACGAAATGATTCTTTTGTGATTGATTAGGTGGAGTGGGATATATTCCAGCTCACTTTTTTGTGCGTTTTTGTCATTATGCACTTTACAACAAAAAAGTACATCTTAAGAATTGACAAAGTCTTAATTTTTTTCAATTATATTGGCCTGATTGAGTTCTTTCACTTCGAGATAAAATAGGTAGTAAACAAATGACTTTTTAATTTTTCACGTTGTCTGTGTGAACATTTTCTAGAATATATTTTTTCTTATCTCCTATATTATTCAGCCTTAGGCATAATATTTGGAGTTTTGACTAAACTGTAATGATAGAAGATTTCCAGAAGTTAGGAAGCTACTTCCCAGATTTTCTTGTAATTTCATTCTTGACTGAAAATGTAATTATTTTAATTTATGTCAAATGAGGTACTTTAAATGTAGCATTAAAAATGTGAAAACTATTGGTCACTGCTTATATTTCTGAAAGAATAAAAATTAAATGTCTGAAAGTTCATTTTGAATGAAAGTTCTCTCCTATCTTTTTTATTTTTTCATGCATATTAGTTAATTTCCTGAAATAACAATATCAAAATATTTCATCAAGTTCTGTTTTAAAATTGTGTAATGAGGAAATATATTTTTAAACTCAAAAATAAACTTTTTTCATTACATAGTTTAAAAACTGTTGCACCAAGCCTTAAATACTATGATATAAATAGTTAAGGAAATAAAATGCCCCGTTTTAAAGAGCCAAATACTTTTATATCTTATTATTTTTCATAAATCGTGATTATTTTAAACTGCCATATTCACTGTAAATATATTTGACTCAGTATGACCAGATATGGCTCTTGAATCACTAAACTACACAAAACCAAACCAAATAACTATGAATATAAAAAAAACAGGAAATAATGCATACTTTTAAGTTGAAAAACAGAAAAGAAGAAAACATGTAAACTAATTAGAATAGGAACAGATTATTATTTTTATGTTATTTGGTTTCGATTCAATTCAAGAGGTGGAATCCGGGAGCGAATTTCGAAAAACCTTATTACGTTTCAACGATAATTATAATAATTTATTAGGAAATGTATTAAAAACTAAAAAAATATGAAAACCACAAAATACTTGTTATCGCTTCGTATGACACTTGTCATTGGACAAGCCCACTGTTACACAAACGACGATTTAAGCCGATAGAGTGCGTCTCCTGTTTTAATAGCGCCTGCTAGTCCCAAAATAACGACTTTCCCACTCACGCATCACTCATTCTCTGGCACAACCCCTTTTTACAGGACGCCACTCTCACACATCTCACAGATCAAACAGAGGAAGAACAAGCATGCCCGAACCGGGACGCTGAGAAAGACGCATTACCCCTAGAGCAGGACAAAAGTTTTAAATATAGCTTTTATTTATGCACGAAAATACAGATAATTTTTTTTTAAGAATCTGAATGAAGGTCAAAGCAAGGCATCGTAAATGCTTAAGACGACAGAAAAAAGGGACAAAAATTAAAATGTGTCGTGAATATCATTTAAATCAAAAATTGCTAGGTGTATTCATATCATTGCCTCGCATTTTTGTAATTTTTGCTTTGATCGATGATGAGTTATTGAATTCATATCTTAATCTCTCTAATACGTATTGAATTCATATCTTAATCTCACTAATACGTATTGAATTTATATCTTAATCACTCTATTACGTGATCTGGTCCTAAGGACACTACTGATACCCTACTCAACATATGTGTATATGATGCCAAACTAAAGTGTTCTATCATCTAAAACTGTATTAACTTACAGAAGCAAGTAATAAGCGAAAAAAAAACGGCTAACGAATCCGAGTTATTTTCATAAGACTACCGTAACACTCTTTCTTGACTTAATAAAAACTTTCACTTTCTTTTTTTAAAATCATTTATTTAATTTTTGGTCATATTAAAATTAATTAGCTTCAAGTTAACGCTAGTCAGCCCTGGATTCTACCTGCTATTCTAATAAATTATGCATGAAGGTAGAGCCCGAAAAATCTGTTTCTCTTTCTCCTGAAAATAACCGAATAATTAACGCAGCTCATTTTCAAGGCGATCGAATAGCACCTGTGTCTTCGAAAAACTTCCTTGACGATGATTCATTTGACCTTCACTCAGTGACTTGTTTTCTTGAGTGAACCAAACAATCCTAAGATCTAACCCCTTTTCCGTGACATAATAGGTTTTGTTTGAGAATTTCTCAGTAGCTCCACAAGGTTAAGAGCAAATTTATTATTATTATTATTTTGATGAGAACATTGCGTCGAAAACGCAAATATTTGTTTTACATATATCTAACTTTTTAAATAATAGTGTAAGTTTTAGCGCAAAGCAGTAAAACAAATATTTATAAGCTCAAAATCAAATCGACTTTTATTTATCGTAAAATTAGTCGTACTATTTATTTAATTTTTTTAATACTTTCTCTGCAAGATCACAAGATTACTCTCTTATTTTTCCGGCAACAATTTTTTTTCGCTCTAATGTTGCTAAAAGGGGTCAATTTCGTGTGATATCGAATTTGCTTTATTTTCTTAAAAAGATCACAATGTTGCAGGTTTTGAGTAAAATACCCATTCATAGCCTTCAAAAGTAATTTTAGAAAAAGTTCGGATTTGAATATTTATTTCCACAGTTTGAAATTTTTTCTACCATGCTAATATTTGGAACTATATTTTTTAGCAAATTTACATTATTTTATGCTAATTTTTTCCGATGTACAATTTGTTAGCCTCCTAAGTCTAAAACAGGCATAATTAATGCAAATTTTCTCAAACTTCCTTTTTTGAATACTAATGTATTATATATTTTCAGAACAAAGGGAAAATACAATGTATCAACTTATTCTTTCATAATACATATCTTTTCAACTTTGAAAGTAAGAAACAAGGATAGTAGTACTAATTTTCTCAAGAATCTCCCGCTTTAGAGATATTCTTTCATTTATTTGGTGTTTTTGCAATCACTAAATAGCTATGTTTTTATTCATTTGCATATTTGACAACACATAATTTGTATATTTATGACACAAAAATGACGAGATTCGGAATAAGTTTCGCTCTAGACGATTTTTGTGCTTATTATGTTTCTTGAATCTATCTTTTTATTAATGAATCTTTTCTTTCTAAAGCGATATAATTCATTTTTACATTATGTAGAAATAAAGAAATAATTATGGATATATTATAGTATAATTAATAAATACTATTTAATGGAGGGAATTTCAAAACATTTCACTTACAACTGATTTATTAGCTCAATATTTTGCGGATTTTTTAAAAAATTGAATAGCTAAATATATAATGTATTTTTATATCCTTTTTTGTAAATGAATAGAATGAGAAAATTCCAACTCTGCTGGAAGCTAATAGTTTTCGATTTATAAGTTTAACTTATTTATTTTTTTAAGTAATTTAATTTACTTTTACAATATAAAAAGAAAAATGAAATAATTTGTTTTAAATTTAAAATAATTTATTTTAAAATTTTCCTGCATGTTGGTGGAAATTCTAAGGTGGACATAAATTTCAGTTTTAAAGACATCCATGCAAAAAAACCAGGAATAAGTTGCTATTCAATTACTCTCATTTGATTATCAATTGTTTTAAATAATTTTTCTTACTAAAACCAATAAAACTTACATAATATAAATTTGTTTTCTACTTTCCCTCAAGTCATTTAAAAACCCTTAGAATTAATATTCTTATTTGTATTTTATTCAAATGATTTCATAGTTACGAATAGATTCCAAATTGCACATGAACAAAGCTTATAAATGTTTTATTGAATGCGGATGTAACTGGTCAGTTTGGGCTTTCAAGTTTACGCGTGCTTTATTCGGCGTCCAAGAAAAGAAAAATGCCATTGAAATTTATGAGCGGACAATTCGTATAAATGGAAAGCGAGGATTTTATGACAATTGAAAGTAATCGCAAGCAGATTGAATGCAAGTCGCGTTTCTTTTCTTTTCTTTCTTTCTTTCTTTTTAAAAAAAGGGCTTCGAAATTTCTTTTCAAATTGACACTTTTTTTTGTTTCCTTCAATTCCTACTATTAATTCACACTCTCCCTATATGTATGTATATATATATATATATATATATATATATATATATATATATATATATGTTGATGGTGAGCTGTTCCTACACAATATTGGCTCGTTTTTATGAACAAATATTTTAATAACAACAGTGGACGTTCACAACAAGTAGGGACAATGACAAACAATTAAAGCGGGTAGACATTGAAGACAAAGCATCGTTGGGCGAAAGCCCTTCTGGATTCTTTCAACAAATCGTTCGTAACTGCTCTCTCTCTGCTTCTACTGGCGTCCAAAGTTCGCAGTTGTAGTTAGGAGTTACAGGAAGAAGTTTAAGTGTTTGAGCGTGAGGCTAGCTGGTGGTTGCTCTGGTTGAGCATAACAGCTCGGTCATCCTGCAAATGCATGCCCTCGTGCAAACGCAGAAACAGGAGGATCGTCTGTGAGAGAACCTGGAACGAGAGAGAAAAAAAGAGAAAAAATCGAAAGCAAATGTAAAATCGACAGACTTCCAATTTTCGTCGTTAGTCTTTCGTCGAGTCGATAATGCGTCGTTGGTGTACACAGACACCTATTTCTCATACAATGTTATCCTCAGTTTCGTCTTAACACGTCTTTGACGAAGCTGTAAAAAAAAAAGTCAGTTCGTCTTGTCACGTCGTTGGCGAAGCTGTAAAAAAAATCAGTTCTTGAAAACAGTCATTTTTTAGGAATTTAGTTGTTTATTGGCCACTTTTTCATGCAGTCAACAGCTGTAGATGTTAAATTTGCTCCGTCGTGTTGGCCGACCTTCTCGACGTCATATCTGTCGTTTGGCTTAACTGATTTGATGCGATAAGGTCCGTAAAATTTTGGACGTAATTTGAGACCTGTGCCGAACTGAGTTCGACGTATTGCAACCAGATCATCTTTTTGATAAGAAGTTGGTTTTTTATCATAGTGAGCTTGAATCTTTTGAATGTTGATTTTGCTTCCTCACGGATTTTGTCGCGATCATGCATTAGTGTTGCTGTGTATTCGTCATTTAAAATTTGAATTAATTTGGCGTTTTTTTAGTTTTCATTTTTGTACCAGTTAGCAATTCAAAGGGGGAATAATTGGTTGTGCATCTAACTGTACTGTTTAAAATTCTCTGGAGATTAGGAACGCGTTTAAACCATTTTTGAGGATCTTCTATGGAAAGGTTGGATAACACGGGAATGAGAGTAGCATATATTCGTTCAACCTGGCCATTACTTCGGGGAATACCAGTTGTAATTTTGACATGTTCAATGGATTTGTTTTCATAGTAGGTTTGAAAGTCATTGGAAGTAAATGTGGAGCCTCTATCGGATATAATTCTGGAAGGATTTCCAAAAATACCGTTTTGAAATTCTAAACTTTTTAGAGCATCTGATGTGGAAGTTGATTTAACACGGTAGATCCAAGTAAATTTAGTGAATCCGTCGATTACTGTGAAGATGTGCTTATAGTTTTTATTTGTTGATGGAAGCGGACCTAAAAAATCGATGTGATAAGTGTGCAGTGGTGTGTTACCTTTCGGTATTGGATTTAAAAATCCTTCAGCCTTACCACGTTTTCTGTTAACCAGAATACAATGTACGCAGCTATCAATTACTTGTTGGATTTTATTTCTGGACTTAGGAAACTACTAGTCAAGTTGTAAAAGTTGTTCAGTCTAGGCTACAGCAAATTGACCTCTTTCGTGTGCTTGTTTTATAATTTCAGTTTGCATGAAATCGGGAATTACTAATAGTTCTTTACCATCTTTAATTTTGAAGAGAACGTCGTTACGCAACACAAATTCGTTTGATTTACCTTGATCTAAAAGCTGTCTCATTTTGGTTATGAATTCATCGTTAGTTTGCGCGTTTTTAACTTTGGAAGTAACTTCGTCGTGTGAGATCTGCATCACGGGATGTCTACTTAATGCATCTGCATGTTTCATTTGATCACCTGGTCTATGTATGATTTCGTACTCAAACTGAGTTACGAAATTTGCCCATCGAGCCAATTTAGGCGTTACGTCTTTTTTGTTCATCGTTTGCTGAAAGGCGGAGCAGTCAGTAAAAATTTTGAGTTTTGTACCATACAAGAAATGGCGGAGTTTTTTAAGAGCTTCAATTACGGCTAACACCTCTAGCTCATAGTTGGAATACTTTTCTTCGTGTGGGGAAGTTTTCTTACTCATGTAGTAAATTGGGTGATAATGTCCGTCGTCAGCTTCTTGTAGCAATATGGCACCATAACCGTACTTACTAGCATCGGTATGTAGTTGTAATTTGGCTTTGGGATTGAAAATTTGCAAAACGGGATCAGAAGAAAGAGGGTCTTTTAATTGGAGAAAGGCATTACGTTGTGTGTCGTCAAAGGTAAATGAGTTATTATTGCGTAATAAATCGCTGAGTGGTTTAGCAATGATCGAATAAGACTGTATAAATTTGCGAAAATATCCAGTTAACCCTAAAAATTATTGGACGTGTTTAAGTGATTTTGGTTCAGGAAAATTCTTGACTGCTTTTAGTTTGTCAGGGGAAGGTTTAATTTTTCCATTTTCTACCAAATATCCAAGGAATTCAATTTTTGAGTGTAAAAATTGGCATTTGTTAAAATTAATTTCAAGGCCAAATTTTGAAGCAGTATTCAGAACACATTGCAATTTCTGAATATTATCTGGGATGGTTTCGGAGGGAATTATTATGTCGTCCCTGTAAATGAGAATTGTACCAGCACTGAGTAAGTCGCGTAAAACATGATTAACGTAACGTTGGAAAACAGCAGGAGACAAACAAAGTCCAAAAGATGCCACATTGAACTCAAAAAGTCCTTGATCCGTCTTAAATGCTGTAAATTTTTTGCCAGACTCATCGATAGGGACATGGAAAAAAGCATTTTTAAGATCGAGTGTTGTGAAAATCTTAGCTGACTGTAACTTGTCGATCACATCTTCTATCAAAGGGATTGGAAAACGATCTTTGATTATCTTCTGATTTAATTTACGATAGTCTACACAAAGATGGGTAGAACCATTTTTCTTGCGAACCAAAACAATAGGTGAAACGTAGTCGGAAGAACTGGGTCGAATAACTTTTTCAGCTAACCATTTATTAATTTGATTTTTAATTTCGGACTTTTCTGCCAAAGAAAACCTACGAGATCTGTGTACAATTGGTAAATCATCAGTAACGACTATCTTTAACTTTATATCAGTAGTTTCGTTTTTAACTGGTTTGTATCATGAATTATATCAACTATTTGTGAACGAAATTTAACAGGAACATGTTGAAAGTCAATTTGATCGTTGGATACACCAATATCAATTAAGTTAATAAAGAGTTCTTGTTTTGGTATTACTTCCAAATCATTAGCACTTAATCTAAATTCACCTTGTTTTAAAATGTCCACACCAATTATAACATCTAAGTACATACAAGAATTGTCAATAACCCACACATCTGTTACAAAAGAAGTATTATCAATTTTAATAGTAGCTTTAAAAGAACCAATGGGTTGTATTTGACCTTTACCAAAAGCAATTAATTTTATACTGGTAGAATTCAAGACAGGCTTCCAAGTTTTTGGTACACTTTTTCATTAATTAAAGTTACAGAACTACCAGAATCAATAAGAGAATCAAATGTAAAACCTTCAATTTTAATAATTTTATGCATGCCAAATTTGGGATCAACGGCAGTAAGTTCATTAACATGCTCAGATTTAACTTCAGGTTTAGTATACACACACTGAGTGCTTTTATGTCCAACGGCATTACATTTAAAGCATTTTAAACCTTTGTTTTTATGATAACAATCGCTTGACTTATGATTTGGCAAACCACAATTGAAACATTTAGCCCGTACATCATTTCTATTAGCATTGGCATTAACATCACCTTTATACTTAAACTTAGTTTCAACACTTGTATGTTTTCTATTATTTACAAAATTACCATGTCGAACACTTATACCTTTATCATAATCAAAATTATCAAATTGGTGCATTTTACTCTGAGCATAAAACACATTTTCATATACCTTTAATTTATCTTTAAATTCCGACATAGTTTTACATGCATATAAAATAATTTTGTTTCTATCGGAATCGGGGATTCCTCTAGTACAATATTTAATGATCGACTGATCATCCATCAGACAATTTCCTTTCGAAGCGATTTCGCGCATTGCCAAAAGGTACTCAAATAGAGATTCATTAGGTTTTAATTTGCGCTGTTGCATTTCTTTATGCACATCAAAAGATGAAATGTTGTCCGAAAATTCTTCTCATAAAGCATCCTTTAAGGCCTTAAAAGTAAAAATATTACGCTAAGTATGAACAAATTTCAATGCAGGACCATATAATAATCGTTTAACGCAAATTATTTTTTGCACTTCTGTAATGTTAGAAAGAAAAACAAAATTCTCTTCGACATCTCGAAAAAAATTTTCAATTCCATAAGTATCAGTTCCTGAAAAATGTTTTAAAGTCAAAATTATTTCTTTCAACAAAAACGAATCATCGTTTCGTTTTGAATAAAACTGTTGCGCTGACAGAACGCTTTCGGCTGCGTAAGCGAAATTTTCATCTTCTTCATGACCTTGGATACTATGACGCGAAGAATTATTTTGATTAGGCAGGATCTCCGGCAATAACTCATCTGAGAATTCGTTTTCGTATGAATCTTTTAAAAGCGATAAATTTGCAAGGCTAGAGAATATTTTTTCGATTAATTCTTTTTCGGAGCCAGAACAATCTAAATTTAAACTATTACATACAATTATTAAATCAGACAGTTTAAAATCTTTTAGTAGAGATTCCTTGTGTTTTGTCAAATCAAAATCTTTCGGGAAACCAGAAAAATGGCGTAACTTTTGACGTGAATTGTGATCAAAGTTATTATCATATATCATTTTAAAAAGCAACTTAACATTTTTAGTCGGAGCAGTTTTTTAAAAAGTTGCGTCAAAAGGAATTCTTCAAGCTAGATCATTATGAAAACTTTCGTTACAACAGATAATAAAATATATTGGAACAGACTCACCGCTTAGTTGAACGTTGGACGTCCGGCGTCGGTTGTAGTTTTATTTTAACTTTCGTCTTGATTCTTTTTAATGTAATCCAAAAGCTGGGTTTTCCATCAGCTTTATTCATATTAGGAACACGCAAAGAACACACTTGTTCTTTTTTTTTTTTTTTTTTTTTTAGGCGGCTAATCTAGGGGTGGATTCAAAATTTAGGACTAAGGAGGCCGAGCTCCCAAATGTTGATGGTGAGCTGTTCCTACACAATAATGGCTCGTTTTTATGAACAAATATTTTAATAACAACAGGGGACGTTCACAACAAGTAGGGACAGTGACAAACAATTAAAGCGGGTAGACATTGAAGACAAAGCATCGTTGGGCATAAGCCCTTCTGGATTCTTTCAGCACATCTTTCGTAACTGCTCTCTCTCTGCTTCTACTACTGGCGCCCAAAGTTCGCAGTTGCAGTTAGGAGTTACAGGAAGAAGTTGAAGTGTTTTATCGTGAGGCTAGCTGGTGGTTGCTATGGTTGAGCATAACATATATATATATATATATATATAGTTCAAGTTTCCAATCGTTAATAAAACCCTTTTTATTCATCAACTCAAGTTCAAATACATTTTTTTAAATTGTAGGGGATGGCACTTGATGTTAATGCAGTTTTTAAAATATTTATTCATTAATTAATTTAAATTAATATTTAATACATTCAATAGAGTTTTAGCAGTGTTTAATGAAGATTGAAATCAACAGGCAATAGCTCGATTGATAAAATGCAAGGAATTCGGTATTTTTCAAGTGAAGATGAAGAATGCGAGTTCAAATCTTGCGAAAATAAGTAGCTTTTTTGATAAATTAATTAATTTTAGTTATATATGAAAGAAAAAATTCACTTATATAAGATATTTAGCAGGAAATAAATTTAGCAGTATATACCATCAGTTTCCAAGTGTGCAGATCGCTGTAAAAATTCTTTTGCCATTTAATATTGTGATTCGGCCATAAGCGTATAGATATTTATATTAATTCTAATTATTTAATAAAAAGTAACTGAAATAAAAAATTTCTTTGTTGACCTTACTAGAAATTACTTTAAAACATTTTTTGATATTATTTGTTATAATTAGCTTGACATAAATATTCAAGACTGAAAGAAAAGTTTATTCACAAAACAGTTCAGGCAAATTTTGAAGATACATTTTAATGTCATTTATTATGAATCTCAAAATGATTTCTGATTAATTTAATGGTGTGTAAACCACTTCTTTTCCTCTTTCAGTCTTGAATTGTATTGTGTGTCATTCTCAAAATGGAAAATATATTTGAATTTATCTTAAATTTTAGACCCCTTCTCTTCTTTTATCTTTTGACGATTGGCAACTACAATAAACACTCGTCACTAGTGAACTACTTGATATCAAGGACGCCAGTAATGAAGAACAGAGGAGTACAGATTGGTTTTAGTCCATATACTCAAAGCTCCTTATAAAGAGTTTAGATGCAAGATTCTTCTCTTATGACGAAAGTCTACTTTTCTATTACGATCACCGATTATTCTAGAGCAAGCGTTCTCTTGTAACAAGTTATTGTTACAAGCATAAAAAATGTTGCATGTTTATATGTTGGGAATGCCTTTCTTAAAGTGATACATTTACCATTTTCTTCCAATTAATATTATATCATTAATATCATCTAAATTGTCATCATTTGCTTCCACTCCTCAATACTTTAGAAATTTCCGCAACCTCAAGAAAAAACAATCATTATTTTAAATTGTTTGGTTTATTTTTAAAAAACGTTGCTCGAGTTAAGCAATAACACTGTGATTTCAAAAGGTAAAAATACAGCAGCAGACTATAGATAATTCAAAAACTATACAGGGAAAGCCGTTCCTCAAATAAAGCTACATTAGCAGACGATAGATAATGGGAAAACTATGCTGTGAAAGCCGAATTCAAAATAAAACTTCATTATCTGACGACAGATATTTCAATATCTTTTCAGATGATAGCTATTTACTGAGAGACCCAACTTCAAAATAAAAAAGGGATCTAATCTGTTGCCTTCACATTTAGAGGCTCCTAAAACCTCAAGAGAAAACAATATCATGTTCTCACATGATTAAAAAAATTATGTTGTGACATCTGAGACTCATTATTTATTGCAATTTAAATCAAATAGATTTCTTCCTGTGTTTTTTGCACATTACCCAAATCCATACTCATCTTCTAAAAATTTTAAAATTTATAAAGAGAAAAGAAATGACTTTCAGCCGAAAAGAAAAAATCTGAAAGCAATTTTAAATTGTTTCAATAATATTTTTGATTTTTTTTTCCAGTATTTGTGCTAGAAAAGTCGTGATGCGAAAGAACTTTTTTTATTTCATTTCATTTCATAAAAGATATGAAATGTCAGATTTTGGCATATTTTCTATATTTCTTTTCTTTGCATTTCATATCTTTTCATAAAAGATATGATATTCAAAAAAAAAAATGACTAAATAAAGACATCACTAAATGGTCTCATATACTTTAAAATTTTGTTTCATTTAATGATTAAAATAGATTTCTTCTTATTCTCAGGATTTTTATTCAATGAATTAATCAGCATTTATTTAGATAAATCTTATGAACTAAATGCTTCTGAAGTTCTCAATTCATTTTCGAACTAAATTGCTTATAAACCGAAATAAAAAGCTTATAAAATAAAGAAACACTTCAATATGCTTCATAAGTCATACATTTTTAAAAAGTTTCAGTAAAGAAATATTGCAGAAGAAATAGATTAGTTACTAATTCAATGAGATGACAGAAATATAGAAAATATGCTAAACTCTGTCCTAATAATGTTTTCAGAAAAATTATATTGCAGTATTTGTATCGAAAAATTAATATTTAATTACTTCAAGAATTATAAGAAATTAATTAAATGATGATTGAAATATCATTTTCATCTCTCCCTAGTAAA
Source organism: Argiope trifasciata (assembly GCA_026543055.1). Lineage (NCBI taxonomy): Eukaryota > Metazoa > Arthropoda > Arachnida > Araneae > Araneidae > Argiope > Argiope trifasciata. The sequence goes on along the minus strand of JAPMOQ010006548.1, from coordinate 2,887 downwards.
AATAATATCCATTTTTTATTATAATGAAAAGAAATTCAGTATTATCTTGAGTTATAACAAATAAAAAGGAATTCAGTTTGTCTAAAGATTTTAAAAAGCATTTACACACCCACACACATGCTTTGTTCTCTACAGTCTAATATTGAAGGTTAAAACATGGCGTCTTTGATCTTTATAAATCAATATTATGAGATAAATTAATATGTTTTTAGAATCAACATACTTATAAGAGGATTTTGGAAACAAGAACTCTCTTTCATACTAAATTTGAAGATTCCAATTGAGAGGGAATATTTTGCAAGCACGCAGTTGTTAGAAAATACAAATTTTCTTTTTTGGTGTAAAAAAGCAGTTATTGGATGAAAAAATTGCCCATAATTTCTTAAGAATTTTTATTCCTATTTCATCTTTGATCTTGGAAATAAAGTTGAATTTTCTAGAATACTTTCATTTACATATACTCGTTAAGGTTTTAATTTTCACTTTTGTCAATCATTCTTGCATTATTTGAAAATAAAAAAATATAAAAAAATGAAATTTTTTATAGAGAATAATTATTGTAAAAATGATTATTATAATACATATACCTGTTTAAAATGTATTTCTTTTAATACATAGGTATATAACTGGCATGATTTTATGCATCAAAAATTCTTCCTCGTGCCGTAATAGTAATAAAAGTGTTCTTACTTAAAAATGAACAAATGTACTGCCAGTACATGCTTTGTTATTTCCAGGAATAGAAAATTACTGGTTTTAGGAAATATAGAAATCAATTGAGGTCGGCAGAATCAAAACTGATTAGTCACAGAAACCTTCGAAATTGGAGTCATCAAACAATTGGTGCTGTGAAAGCTAAAATATTTTTCTATATGTAACGATCAAATAACAAAAAAATGAAGAGATCTCTAATGACAATGTAGCTTTTATTTGTCAAATAATTATATCCACCACACTCCTATCGATCTGAAGTATTTTAAAAACATTCTGATTCGAGAATAACGTAGAAAATTCTTCATAAAATCTCTCGCGCCGAATTAAATTTGATTTGATTTTTGATTAAACGCTCTTCGCTCTAACCCTAAAATATTTCGCACTCTCGACTCAATTTCTGTCGAAGATATTTTATCTTAGACAGAAAGATATTTTATCTTATCGAAGTTTCAAAATTGAAAAATGAAGCATAAATTATTAATATACAAGACAGGAACTTTTCAGATAATTTAGTTTCTCTGTAGCAATAATCATTGCATTAAAAATCCAGGTACAAAATATCATGGTCTTCTTTACGTTTCAGCCCATGTAGGTAATTAAATTGAAATGATATTTTTATAATCGAGATTTTGATTATTCTTTAAGGAAAGACAATTGACCCAGCAAATTTTGGCACAACTTAACCAAAAATTAGATCTTTTTTTTCGTCTTACATTTCTATACAAACAAAATATTTGCAACAAAAAGTAAAACATTATTTTTATTTAATTAATTTAAAATTTTTACAGAAAGTGTTATTTCTATCTGGAATTAACCTCGGATGAAATTTTCGAAATACTCTACTTGCTAACTAATAAATACCTAAAGAAAGTTTATCAAAGATTTTTTTTTCTTTTTCAGGTGAACATGCTTGCGAATTGTTTTAGCTGAAAAAAATTGTAATACATGTGGTAAGCAAATTATGAAAGAATGCTAATGAATCAGGCTAATTGGAAACAAAATATTATGTTGTATACAATGATGTAAAAAAGGAAAAACAATTTTTCAATACATAGAAGCATGGTATAGTTTTAATTAATGAAAAAATATTTAATTCCTTCTATCTCATAATATCTGTCAGTGAAATTTAAGGAAAATTTGTTATTTTTATGATAAACTTTTTATGAATTTTAATTTAATTTAAAAAAATGAACAACCAAACAAACTGATTTGACGTATTTTATAAGTCATTTCTTTATGAATGATGACAAAGTGGAACATTGGTTTCCTACCATCTAGACAAATTAAAGCTTTGTAATTACATTTTAGATTTGAAATATTGAGAAGTCACTAAGCGAATGACTTATTTTATATGTCATTTCTTTATGAATGGTGACAAAGTAGAACATTGGTTTCCTACCATCTAGAAAAATTAAAGCTTTGTAATTACATTTTAGATTTGAAATATTGAGAAGTCACTAAGCGAATGACGTATTTTATATGTCATTTCTTTATGAATGGTGACAAAGTAGAACATTGGCTTCCTACCATCTAGACAAATTAAAGCTTTGTAATTACATTTTAGATTTGAAATATTGAGAAGTCACTAAGCGAACAAATTTTAAATTTAAATGACGTCACAAAAAATTAATAATGTAAATTTAAAAGATTTTAAAAATTTTAACAACAATAAAATAACAAAAGTCAAAAGATTTCCACGAATGCTGTCATTTAATTTTCACAGAATCCCAACTCATGTTTAATAATATTTGAGGGAAAAAACTGATACGGCAGGTTTCTGATTACTATAGTATAAAAACTGTTTATGCGTTTACATAAATTATAATGTATTATTCGTCCAACTTTCGCTTCAAAATACCTTGGGATAAATTATGTGGTAGAAGAGACTCAGTTTGTAAGATGCAGACTCTAGTTTGGAATATACTTCTGATTTCCCAATGAATTACTTTTTCTCTCATAATTACTAATAATCTCTTTTATTTGATACCTTTCAGATGTTTACGCAAAATGGCATATAATCAAAGGACGTAAGACATAAAATCCAGGCGAAGCAATTGGCTTCAAATATGTACTTCAATCGTCCTTCAACGTTTCATTATTCTCGTTTTAAAATTTTTGCCAAAACCTTAACTACCGCAGCTGTTTCGTTTAATCGCTCAATTCAGGGTTGACT
>JAPMOQ010006545.1:21173-35292 GCA_026543055.1 Argiope trifasciata | reverse complement strand
TTGGTTTACATATTTCTGATTCAATATATATATATATATAGTGCAAGCGTGCTAACTCTTAAGAATGGCATTTTCTCAAAGATTAGCACATGAAATAGATGATGAGTAGGTTATGACAAAAAATAGCAACTTAATACAAATTATACACAATAACAAACAGAAATTCTTAAAATTACATGCTATTTCCGCATTAATTAAAAATTTTACCAAATAAAATAACTGAAGTTCGGCGATTATCTTAAATATGCGCAGTATTAGATGCAGTGAGGTTACTTATGATTAATTTTTTCTTATAGTGTCAAAACGAATAATACCCATGACCTAAATAACTGTAATAAATGACACAAACTCTTTCATATCTTATGAGACTTATCGAAAGCAGCATAGAATTTGGATTTTGAAGATAAATTTAAATGTCATCTTGTTTTGAGATTCTAAATTATTTTTTAGCTCCCTTTATATTTTGCCCATAAATTGTTTGCGTTTTTTTATGTTTTTATATCGAAATTCCTTTAAAATATATCAATTCCTGTATTCATTTCTCTCTTTAAAAAAGATTTCTCTATTTAATTTTTAAGTACTTCTATTTTATGAATTCGTTTTAACCTTTTTATTTACCGTTGGGACCAAAAGAACATTTTAAATCGGGCTGTTTATCTTCGTAATACGACAGTATTTTATGATTATATTTAAAAGAAGTGTATTGAATAGGAAGAAGTATGAAGAGTATAACAACAAGCAGTAAAAACCGCTGAGGGTAAAAACAAAAACATTTATTTTTTAAATAAATTATTTCAATCGATTGAAGAGTCTTCATCTTCCTTGAACATATTCTAAACCAAAACTTAATATTATAAAAAATAAAGTTGAAAAATGGAGGATAAAATAATTTGTTAAAATAAAGAATTAATATAAAAACAATGAGAAACATCAGTTCTAAATATTTTTTGAATCTAAATTATTAGGAGCTAACTACTTAACTGTTACTTAACCCTGCACAGGTCGAGCGAATTACAGTAAGACTTTGAGTTTGATGTTTAAAAGATAATTAAGAAGTGTCTTGTTATGTTAAAAGTTGATTAAAGAATGTTGATTAATTAATTTGGAGTTTTATTTTGATTTGAAAATGGACTACAATTCTAATCCACGCGACCTTTTACGTGACTTTATAGAGCGCAACCGGTGCAGGGTTAACACTTTGAATGCCACGGCAATTATCAGAAATCTGGCCAAAAATGTCACCAACTAATCTGAACTCAATTTTATAATTCTATTTTTTTGTTCGCTTTTTAATCAATTTTCTATTAATGCAAGCCAGCATTGATTTTTTATTCTTTTCCCAGAAGCGATCTACCGATATGAGCACTGATGTACTACGAGTTTATTCGTAGCTGCACAAAAATGGCAAATAAACACAGCACGAGATAACTCGTCCTAGAAAAGAACGCAACCTACGAGCTATCGTGTAGTTGGCAGTCAAGATGTTAAAGACTGAATTGTCTATAAATAGTTTTAAATTTCCAAACATAATTAAACGCGTGGTAGACAAAAGGATATTTGATTTTAACCCTTTGCATTCTAATATTTCCTTTCAGGTACCATTTTAAGACTGCGCATCATTTCAACGTTTTATTTTTATTATTTAATTTTAATTGTTACAAATGTCTATAGAGGTATAAAAACTGTAGTTTAATTTTTCTAAGAAATTCAACTGATATATATAGTAGATCTTAGGAGCTATAATCAAGACTGAATTCACACGCGTTATTTGTTCAGAATTGATTCCAAAGTCATCATCATATTATAACTAAAGAAAATATCATGATTTCCCCAACATTAAAATGACTATCAAAACTATCCGTGTATATACATAATAATATAAGATTATTATATAATGTAGAAATATACCTCGTATATTCGTTTACATATTAATGAATACTAATTCTCAGAAATACAAAATGGTTGGAATAGATAATTCGTTTCATATCTACTAGCAGGAATTAAATTTGTTGATGTATTCCAATTAATAAAGATATAATTAGTCTAAGATTTTGAGATAACTATGAGAAAAATTCTTAATTTAATTTAATTAAATTTTAATTCATTTTCTTATAGAGAGAACGATAATTACAAATACCAGTTTTGTTCAATATGTCATTTATAATTTGTCTGAATGCACGTTACAAATTATTTCAGTAATAATAAAATAAAAAAAGGAATCTAATCTATGTGGTCAATTACGTAGCCAAAATGTGCTATTAAACTTTTTACATTCTCATAAATTTTTCTAGGAAAATACCTTTATGAGAGAAGATTTCAACTTAAAGCATGAAAGTCAATTACATTTTAGTATTTTATCCACAAATATTTATTAAATGCAATTCTTTAAAATTATATCAGTAATTGTTTTGTTTATTTTAAACTATTAACATTATGACAGCTTTCATACATAATACATACAAAAGATACATACATACTAATGAGTCTGAATGGTTAAATAACGGGCATATATTTCTACTTTTTTAAAATTTCTCCATAAGCAAAGGTTTCCTTTAGGGAAATAAATACACAATTAAGGTATCTGACTACGTTCAATTTTTCGTAATTGGATTTTTTAGAAACTATTTATGGTTTTTAGATGTATTGTCAATTATAGACACTATAAATACAAAAACAATTATTTGAAAATGTAATATATTTTGCGAAATGCGAAAATGTGCATTAAATTTTAATGACATTTCACCAAACCGGTTAATGTTACACAAATTCTAATGCAGCAATCCTATTTTTCTTTCTACACAAGTTATAGAAAGTAACGATGAACAAAATGAACCAAAATCTCGGAAACATTTTAAGATGCCAAGAAATTATGGGCAAAAATATGCGCATGGATGCATTTTTACCATAAATTCATAACTTAATTTTAAAACACAAACCCAGAAATTAAAAGTATTTCACCAATAATAAAACTTCTGGTTCATTTCATTGCCTATATCAATTAAAACACACCCTGACATTTTTATGTAAATACCTCTGTTAGTTTTGGAGATATCATGTTAACGGTGAAGAATTTTTATGAAAATTTCGATAACCAGTGCTTTAAACGTAGTCGGATACCTTAAACACTTATCAAAAATTTGAGCTACTTTCCAAGCACAAGTGAAAGTAAATTACACAGACCTGGTAAGAATATAAACATCTTAAACCTCAAGAAAAGGATTACATAGCATAAAAATTTATTTCCTCAAAATAATGTTCTCATAAAAGTTAATCCGAATTTTATTGCATTGAAATTCTTATTCGAAAACTTATTTCAGGTACGATTTTAAATGAAATAATAAGCATAAAGATTGTTTTGATTCATAAAAGTGTCAAGATTTTCCCTTACCTGTTAATGCGATATACTCTTCTGATGACGTCAAGACTGTTTTCTGAGTATTCCTAAAAACTCTCCCAAAACTGATATTTATTAACTGCAAAAAAGGTTAGCAATTTCATAAGACGTCATATGAAGGCCATTTCTGGGTTCAAAATATTAGTATTGTGTGTTAATGGTGTTTAGAATCGTTTATAATGTGGATGAAATAACGATGAAGTTTTGCTCACCATCAAAATTTATTGCCTTAAAGGCAATTAACATTTTTTTTGAAACTATCATATATATATTATTTTTTACATGCACTAAATATCATTAACAATAAAACAACAATGATATTTGTTCCTTTTATTATAGTTTTGTTATATTAATGTTCCATTTTGAAGCAATATAAGTACTATTTTGGGAAGGATTTGCTAAATTTGAACCACGGACAGATTAAAAGAATATTTGATCAGATCTTTTCTTTATCAAGATTTTATGTTATATACGATCACTATATCACTGATAAGTTATATTGGAAATGGCACGTTTATCATTCTTGTAACATGTTAGCAGAAACATCTGATGTTCTGGGGCCCATATACATTATTTACCTTTAAAGAAATCAAATTACGAAATTGAAACACTTCATTCCATTTGTGAGAGCATCAAGACCCATTAGCCACCCTTGCATGTGTATGCTTCTATATAGGATTTATCAATTGGGACATCAAATTTCGAACACGAAATTCTTTAATCCCATTTTGCTAGGCCCATATATAGGATTGATCTTTAGGGGAATGATCTATATATATGATTGACCGTTAGGCGAATGAACTTTGGAACCTGGAGTACTTTGATCCCATTTTTCAGGCCCACATATACGATTGATCTTTAGGTTAATGAAATTTGGAATCTGGAGCATTTTCATCCCATTTTTGCAAGTCCATATATATAATTGACCTTTAGGGGAATGGACGTTGGGATCTGGAGCACTTTGATCTTAATTTGCAGGCCCGCATATACGATTGATCTTTCGAGGAATGAACTTTGGAGCCTGGACCACTTTGATTCCATTTTTACAGGGTCATATATTGATTGATCTTTAGGGAAACGAACTTTGGAGCCTGGAGCCCTTTGATTCCATTTTGCAGAGACGATTGATTTTGTAAAAATGTCTGAAATGTTGGTGCCTGAAGCAATTTTTCCCATTGTGTCAGGTCCACATATATTGTTGACCTTTAGGGCAATTTTAATTTCCTTTTCCAAGCTTCTGTGCTATATTAAATCAAGGATGTCTGATCCATTATTCATATTCGTTAAATCAGAAATGGAATTCACTATTTTCTGAACCAATCAGTTAAGTAATCAACTTTCGAATACAGAACACTACGATTCTATGTCGGCCGATCATTGTAAAAATAACTGAAAAATGCTAATCTTGTTAAGACGTTGACTGCCAACTACTAGATCACTCGTCGATTGCGATCTTTTCTACGACCAAACCATCCATGTCATTAGATGACACCTTCGGTACTACAGTTAAAAGATAGCAAAAATGTAATCATCTAATTAGATAGATGGTCCTGATATCAGGTGAGAGTAGTGGCAGTGAAAGTGATAATTTTTTGACCATTTATGCTAGATCTATATCTACAATTTTGAAATTATGTTTATCTTTTAGTGAAAAAGGTAATTTAAAAAACGCTTTGAACTACCAAACTTATTAATTTTTATCAAATTTTAAGCAAAATCCATTGGAAGCAAATCGCGTGCACAAATATAAATTAACATCTACAAAATAAAGAGTACCAATAGATAACATTTGGTACGAAATTTAAACATTTAAAGTATAGATAATTATCAGATTTGAAGCCATATCCATCAAAGGACTGATTTTTCTGTTGCTATGTGATTTTGTAAGCTTGCAAACGAAATAATTTTGAAAATGCAATGACAAAAATATATGAAAGTTGGGATGTTATTTCATAACTACGTTAAAATTTGGTTTAAGCTGATTGGAAACTTCAAGTTTACTAATTCTAAGTGGATATGAGGCTGACGATCGAGATGGGAAGATTCAGCTTTTTCTTCCTACAGATTAGGCTTTGGTATTAAAAAAATTAATTTAATTTTAAAAAAATGATACAACAGGAGTTCAGTCCACTAGTTGACGCAATGTTTAAAAATCGCCAATTCAACAACCACGGTCTTGAGCCATGTTTGTTTCCAAATTGCATAATGTAATCCATGAGAAAGGCGAAAGATAATAATATTGGCAGACTAGATAAAACGTGTTTGTCCGCCTTGGCGATTAATCCTCAACATAGCGAAGAAGGAAGTGAAACTCCAGTTCACACACACACACACACACCACACACACACACACACACAGAGAGAGAGAGAGAGAGAGAGAGATTTAAAGTTTTGGAAGCAGAAAGGCAGATTTGAAGACATTGAAGAAAATTTTTCATTTTAACGTTCATTGTATTCCATCTTCGGAGACAGAATGGCGTATTTACAAGAAGAAATTAATTTTTTCTTTCGTGTTATATACCTTATTTTGATAGAAAAAATAATGTTTTCAGAGTCAATATATTTAAGTTTCTCTTGTGAATTTCAGAACATATGACTTTCAAAGCAGGGGAAACACAGGGATTTTTTTATATAAAACTATTTGTTTATATCAGCAACTTTTATCAATGACTCCCACCGTGGGATTCGCTGACTAAACATTTTTACAAAGCATTTCTTGAATTAATTAAGTAGACAACATGGAATCAGTTCAGAAAATAAATGAATATTTTAGGATGACTTTGATAAGGGCTAATTTAAGATAGATAAAACTTTAGAAATTAATTTGAATTTAAATTTTATTTATTTATATATATATATATTTCAAAATCTATACAGTGAAAGCGAACTCCAAAATAAAACAACATTAGCAGACGATATATATATTTCAAAAGCTATACAGTGAAAACCAACTCCAAAATAACATTAACAGACGATATATATATTTCAAAAGCTATACAGTGAAGGCCAACTCCAAAATAAAACTACATTAGCAGAAGGTAGATACTTCAAAGGTTGTACTGTGAAAGCAGACTCCCAAAGGGGGGGGGGATAAATCGCCAATTTATTACTGTCCCATTTTCAGGCATCAAAAATTTGTTACCTTCACAATATGAGGCTCCAATAACTTCAAGCGAAAAAATATCATATTCTCACATGACAAAAATGTAATAATGTTTGGGCGTACCTTTGTAGTCTGTAATCAACATCAAAATGTTTTATTTTAGATGTTACAGCTTTTTCATAACAGTAAAAACAATGTTCAAATACTATATTTGTACAAAAATAACTGTCTATTATTATTTTAGGATGGCAAACATAACCTTTTGGAAGCTGAATACGAGCGATTTTGCTAGAAATTGAATCACAGTCAGATGACATGGACGAAGTGAAAGCCATAAACTCTGTCACTTTAAAACTGCACATTAATCTAGTTAAACTAATTTGAAATCTTGTCATTATTGAAAAAGAGTTCGAATTAAATAATATAGCACATTTTTCAATATTGTTATTTGAATAAATTTTTTTGCTTTAGACTAGAAATGTAAAGAAATTGAATTCTATCTTGATTTTTTTATATATTTTCAGTAGCTATTATCTATAATTTTACTTCAAAGCTACATGAGCGAATGTGCTTGAGTTTAAACATTTTAAAATTTTATTGACAATTGAGAAAAAAAAAAAGGAAAATAATTTCTCTATTTTTTAATTAAGTAAGTTAATTAATAATTTATAAATTAATAAAATTGCAATCATGATACAGGAAAGCTTCAGTATCTCAAAAGCCACTTGTATTATTATAGGAATTAAGATATCTAAAAAAATTCTTTGTAGGATGTATAATCTAATAAGGAAGTTGAATTCATAGCTCGGGTTAATAATGCTAAGTTGCTTGAACTTTAAATTTACTTTAGGTAAAATTTGTTTTATTTATTAGTAACTAGCCGCCTTTGGCGACCAGCTGGTTCGCCATGAGTAATGCGTTCTAAAAATTTCAATTAAATCATATATTCATTGGCCTTGAAGTCATTCCGGGCATTATTGGCCTGAAATTAATATTTTCTTTAAGATGATGGACGGAATGTTCTAAACAAACACGTTTTCCTAAAAATATTCTTTAATTTTATAAATCAGTCAGTTTTAATGAATGCTTATCCTGTATAAATAAAGATAATTTATTGAATTAATGATTTTGATATAGCAAACGATTAGAGAAACCTTTGCTTTGTATTTATGTTTTTAGAAAATATCTCATTTTATATTTCTTTTATTTTATCCAGTCACGTGCTGAAAGTTGTATGTCTTTAGATTTAATTTGCGATGATCGTTTTTTTTAAATCTGAACTTCCGCATTGTTTTCTTTTATTTGATCCAATCACGTGCTAAAAAAACATGGTTAAAATAAATATTTCTTTAAAAATTCGTTAAAAATAGATATTTAAGTTATACATTAAAACACTGTAACCATTAGAAAGCTAATTTTTTAATCTTTAAATGGATGCAAAAATCATCCTTGTGCGATAATATTTTCGGAAGTTATAGCGGATAAACGTCGAAATTTCGCTTAATTTTTAATTCATTCAAATTCTAATTAAAAATTCTAAAAAAGGGCACAGAAGTGCACATTCCCGCCCTTCAAGGTGCACATGTACCAAAATTGGTAGCTGTAGGTCCAACGGTCTGGCCTGTAGAGCGCCAACACACACACACACACACACACACACACACACACACACACACACACATTGAGCTTTATTATAAGTACAGAGTAATTACAGCTCTAATCCCTACTCAATATTTTTCAGCAACATAAAAAGTTGGAACCTTTCCAGGATAAATGCACCGATGCTTTTGAAAAATTATTTTTATTCAAAAAAAGTGAAACAATACATACATATCAACAAACTGTACCCGGCGCGTTGCTGCCGCTGAAAAAAAATTAATATTAAGTGCAATCAATCAATCATTTGACAATGTTTTATCCAAATAGGATAAACGGTACGTCAGTATATAAAATACGAGCAAACAAATATTCACTTCTATATATCAGATTTGTGTATTCTTTTAGAATTATAAAACTTGGTGTCCTTTCAGAATGGTAATGAAAGAAACTATTTATTCAATCTCGTGATTCGTTTCATATTCGTTCAGAATTCTCAAGTTTAATTTTAAAAAAGGTGATTAAAATGTTTTCTTTTGAAATTGATTAAACATAGAAAATAAATGTATACCATGAAATCGTTAATATAATTGAAAAAATAATTTTTGAAAATTAAGATGATGGGGCAAAATTATTTGTATAACAGTATTTTTAATAGTTGTTACTACGAAAACGTTTTCGTTAGGTAATAAATCGCACGTTCTGTAATAAAGTTACCTCTGAGAATGACATTTGCATATTATAGTTACAAAGTATTAACCTTTAACTTGGATGTAACATTTCTACGAAATCTATTGTGACTCCCCAGATAGTTATTTGGAGATTAATTTTTGGTAAATAAATGTTGTTGAAATTCGAATTTTTATTTTTATTTGGATTAGTATATCCTTATGACAATCCCGTATATGCAAGCAATAAGCTGAGCCTATTTCATCACAATCGTATGAATGGTTTAGGAAGGCATAAGAGACATACAGACTAACATTCATTTAGATTTATATAGATAAACTAACGCTTTACATCGAATTTTACTTGTATTACAACAAAATAAATAAATAAAAACGAACTTTCGTTAGGGAGAAAAATATTAAAAACAACTTAGAATATAAAAAAAAAAAAATTAAAAAAACCTACTATTCCAAAATTGTTATACATTTCTTTTTCTATAATATTCTTTTTACGTATAGATGTGACAAATAAATACTAATTTTTTAAACATATTGAGCTAGCAACATAAAAAAAAATATTGATCCATAAGCATAGAATATATATTTCTCTATATTAATTCATTGAAATGCTGGGTGATTATCAATTTGTAAATATTTGTTTTTAGAAGTCAATAAAGTAAAAATATTCTTTAATTAAATTGAATGTCAGTGATACCCCATTTAATGCTTGATAACAATTTTTAGCATAATTATTTTCAAAATCAGATAGGATCTAATATGAAACTCATATTTCTTATTTCCAATAATTTTGATAGGATTTTGTTTTTCAACTAGCACGCTAGATGGCAGCACATATTTTCTCATATTCCAAATCAAAAAATCACGAGTATTTCCTCTGTTCATAAAGATTATTTTCGTTTACAAACAGCTTTTATTACCATGATTTGATGAGCAGAATATTTGTATATGCAATTTTTCAAAAGCGAATTTTTGATTTTATGTTTATTGAACGAACATAACATGAAGCCATCTCTTAGAATTCTAATAATATTAAATTTGATAGTATGGAAATAGTAAACATTAATTTCGCATTTTATTTATATCAAAACTAGTAAAAAAACTTCACATATTTATTTCACGAGTTTTTACTTTACAATTAGTGGTATGAAATGAAAAACGACTTTAGTTAGGAAAACCAAAATGTTATCTACTTATAAATATGAACACATACGAAAACTATAATTAGGTAAATTCGATTTCAACTCATCATACCACAATATGAATGGTATGTACATTATTAAAGATAAATACTATGTTTGTGTACAATTATAGACAGGAACTGATTTCTGATTAGCAAGTTAAGTACTTAAGGCCTATATAAAAATTATCATTATAGTTGCTAAATGAAAAAGTTTTTTAAGAAGAATAACTGTTAATTAAATTTTTTTAAAAAATTACAAATTTTTAGGACTAGAGTTTGTCAAAATCATCATGAATTATTTAGATTAATAAGCTAAGTACAGTTAATTTGAAATTGCTAATTGTAATACTCTGGAATATGAATTTCTTATTTTAAAGTTTAAGTTTTACATCTCAATAGTTCTTGTCTAAATATATTTTTTTACTGTTCTACTTGCTTGCACTTATTTTTTCTTTATGAGCTATAATAATAATGATCTACTTTTGTTATAAACAAGGAAATAAATCCATAAATCTGATTAATATTTAAGAGGTTTAAGTTTTTTTCCCCGTAAATTCTCATGAATAATTTTCCTCGTATTAAGAAAGCAGATGCATAAAAAATATACGAAGTTTAATAAAATAAAAGAAATTAAAATAAAAAGAAATCATTATCGTGTTGGTTAAGTTAAAAATGAGTTTGTGTTTTTGAGTTAACGTGTTCACATGCATATCAAAAGAAAAATATCATAGGTCTTAAGTATCCGACTGCGTTATTAACACTAGTTATCGACCACATTGGCGATTTTTTTTTTATTGTTATTTCTTGTAGTTCAGACTTTTTTGTTTTTAAAGCAGTTTATCTTTTCTAGGAGAAGGAAGGCCTGACTTCTCATTCAGGGGAATTTTAAGCAAAACATATTTTACCAGTTAAAAATGTCTTTAATTTTCATAGAAATTCTCCACCGTTAACAGGATATCTTAAAAACTAATAGAGGTATTTGTATTTAAATTTCAATGTGTGTTTTAAATAATATGGGCAATGAACTCAGCCAAAAGTTGTATTATTGGTGAAATACTTTTTCTTTTATAAGTGTTTATAGAAAAATTAAAATGTGAATTAATGGAAAAAATGCACATATACCTATATTTTTACCCGTAACCACTTCTTTGAGTGTCAAAATGCTTCTTAGATTTTGATTCGTTTATTCATCATTGTATTTTATAACTTGTGCACAAAGAAAAATAGGATAGCTGCATCCTAATTTTGTGTAGAAAGTTAGCCGGTTTGGTTAAATTTGATTAAAAATTATTTCGACTTTTCCTATTTCTCAAAATATACTACACTTTCAAAGAATATTTTAGTATTTTATAATAGTAGTTTAAAAATAGTACATAAAATATTATATATATATATATATATATATATACACTGATGGAAAAAAATCCCAACACTAGGAAGGAGCTGTGCTAAATAAATGAAATTTGCTAGGCGTGTTTATACATCTGAAAGATGAAGTCGATTCAAATTTCAAGCTACGCGTGTAAGTGTGGCGCTAGTAGCGACACTATGAACATGCAAATGAGGTTTGCTTTAAATAAGCGCTGTAAGGTTCGTGATCGTTATTTACAGTTGAGATTTGACGTAGTGGATTAATGCTAGTCAAGGATACCTCTGAGAAGACGAAGAAGCCATTATCAACAGCTCACTGAGTTTGAACGAGGTAGTGTTGTCGGGCTATGAGAAGGTGGGTTTTCTTTCCGCGATATTGCTGAAAGATTTGGCAGGAATGTATCCACTGTGCATGAGTATTGGCGGCAGTGGTCAAGGGAAGGTACTGCCTCAAGAAGACCAGGTTTCGGGCGGCCACGTGGTACTACTGAGAGGGAAGACCGTCGTATTCGGCGTATGGCTGTGGCTAATCGTACTGCGTCTGCAGCTGAAATTCGAGCTGCAGTTGGCACCACAGTGACACAGCGAACTGTTACAAATCGGTTACTTCAAGGACAGCTCCGAGCCAGACGCCCTGTACAGTGCATTCCACTGACTCTAAACCACTGCCATTTGCGACGTGAGTGGTGTCAAGCTGTAGCTCATTGGAGGACGGAGTGGAAATCTGTTGTGTTTTCTGATGAAAGCCGGTTCTGCCTTGGTCGCAGTGATAGCCGTTTGTTGGTTAGAAGGAGATCAAGCGAGCGCCTGCTAGTGACCTGTCTGCGGCCTAGACACACATGGCCTTCTCCTGGAGTTATGGTTTGGGGAGCAATTTCGTATGACAGCAGGAGCACTCTCGTGGTTCTACCACGCCCCCTGACTGCAAATTTGTACGTCAATTTAGTGATACAATATGTTGTGCTGCCATTCATGAACAGCATTTAGGGGGGTGTTTTCCAACAGGATAACGCTCGCCCTCATACCGCTTTTGTAACCCAACATGCTCTACAGAGTGTCGACATGTTGCCTTGGCCTGCTAGATCACCAGATATTTCTCCAATCGAGCACGTATGTGGCATCATTGGACGGCAACTCCAGCGTCATCCACAACCAGCATTAACTGTCCCTGCATTGACCACCGCCCAAGTGCAACAGGCATGGAACTCCATCCCACAAACTGATATCCGACAGCTGTACGACACAATGCATGCACGTTTGCATGCTTGCATTCAAAATTCTGGCGGTTACACCGGTTAAAAATGTACCAACATTTTACATTTGAAATGGCTCTTCTCGTCAATGGCTCTACCTGTGATCTTGAAACTTTAATCAATTAAATATGTTACCTGGACAAATGTATTCGTAAAATTTCTTTACTGTACAATAATTTTTTCTTGGTGTTGGGATTTTTTTCCATCAGTGTATTATATGGGAAGTTAAAAGTGAAGTCTAAAACGTGCAAAATTGAAATAGATAATCGATTCTGAAACAACAGCACTATCAAACAAAAGGACATGGTCTATATTTGAGTTAAAATAAGTTATGGCTTCATAAAATATCCTTTTTTATGATAAAGGAATAAGATGCTGAATTCCGATTTGAGTCATTATTTTAGGGAAAGCTATTTAAAACTTCCACAAAAAAACAAAACAAAAAAAAAAACATCATCATTAAAAGCAGCTGCAGCTGACTCACTATAATTGTTTTTGTTTATCTCTGCATATGTTTCCATTAAGATGAGTCATTTACATGATACATTCACATCTAATCAAACAATGATTGTTTTTATCGGAACGTGGGAAATATGAAGGAAACATACCCACTCTTTTATTATGCAGATGTTTCATTTGTTATTGTTATAAATATTTAAAAGTACATATATGCATATCATATTCATTGTTTCCCAGTGATTTTTATTAAAATTAACTCATTAAATTATTCCTTTTTAGTTTTTAAATTTCATGCAGTTAGCTGACATGATTAAATGAAAAGAAAAGGTTTGCTGTGAATGGAGCTGGTATAATAATAAATAAAAGATATAATTACTCATTTTTTAGTTCTGAACTTAGCAAGAAAACAATGGCCCATTCTTTTAGGATGTAGGATACTTTTTGTATTGCATGAGATTATAGCAGAAATTCAATTCAATCAGGAGATAAAATTTTATTATTTCGCATGGTTTTTGAGATTTCAAGAAGTATACTGTACTGCACTCGAGTACTAACTCTTTGGCATTGAAAATATGCATAACAAAAAATTTTACTGATTTAATTTTCAATGTATAACAGCAATTTTATTGATTTAATTTTTATTGCATAGCAGCAATTTAATTGATTTAATTTTTAATGCACGATAGCAAATTTATTGATTTCATTTTTAATGCACGATAGCAAATTTATTGATTTCATTTGTAATGCATAGCAGCAATTTAATTGATTTAATTTTTAATGCACAACAGCAATTTTGTTGATTTCATTTTTAATGCATAGCATCAATTTTGTTGACTTAATTTTTAAATTGCTTATGCATAATAAACTCTAATTATCCCTGAATTTATTTATATTCAGAGATAATGAGAATTTATTATCCCTTATATTAGAATTTATCTATATCTAGTTATAAACTCTTAATAATTGTTCAATTTTTAATTTAAAAATTTAAGGTGAGAATAAAAGTTTAATTTAAAAAGTTTCCATTGTTAAAGAAGCTTGTAAAATAAGAGTTTAGTTTAGTTTAGTTATTTT
>JAPMOQ010006545.1:0-11173 GCA_026543055.1 Argiope trifasciata | reverse complement strand
GGTGCGAAATTATTTGTACTACAATATTTTTCGTAGCTACTGCGAAACACTTTAAAATTTAATTAAAATTTAACAACCCTAGGGTTGGTCTACCCAAAAGATCCTCGCATAATCTGTAAAAAGTTTTTACTTCTCAGAACGATTTGAATGATATTTTCTTACTATAGTTACAAAATATTAAATTTTAACTTGGATTTAGCCTTTCTACAGAATCTATAGTCTCCTCGGAGAGCTATTTGGAAATTAATCCGTGGTAAATAAATGCGGTTGGAATATGAATTTTTTAAGTTTTTTTAGATAATTGTACTATGCGTATACCCATCTCGTAGAAATAAGCAATAAGCTGATCAAGTTTCATCGCAATAGGATGAATGGTTTAGGAAGGCATAAGATACATACAAAAATTCATTTTTATTTATATAAGATAAACAAATCGTATTTTAACACGTAGGTTTGTGTGTGTATAATTACTAATTTCCTACAGTGAGTCAAATTTTGGTTTGATAATAAAATTAAAGTTATGAATATTTGTTTCGAAATTTTAACTCCAATTAGCAGCGGATATTCCACTGTTCTACTATATATGGCCGTTAATCTGAGAAAGACCGTTAACATTTCGATTTAAAAACGTTATTTAGCTGATTGTCAATTCATTTGTAAACAAGTAATATAAATTTTTTAAATTCAATTCCTACTTATTTTTTTTCTATTATTTATATATAATCTTATATTATTTATGATCGGGTGTCGAGTCGGTAATCTCGGAGCTTTTTTAAAAATTTGGCGACCGTTTGGTCATTTGGCGATGTATTTGGCAACCAAAATAGAAATTGCTGGAAAATTTTAATTTAATATTTGAAAAAAAAAAAACCTTAACATCAAACTCCATTGACTACAAGTTTTAAAAACTGCATTAGAACATGAGTCTATGAATAAAAAGTGTTTTGTTAGCGACCGAAAATTTGAACAAGATTTATAAATAAATATATAGAGAGATAAAGTGAACTAATAGTTGGAATAGAGCAATACTTAACTTATGAATATATAATATGAGAATAATATCAAAACTTTATCAGGCATGATTAATCAAGTTCTTATCTGTTCACAACATTAACTGCGTTATAGTTTTATTTGTAAAACCGAACATATGTTTCATTAAAATTATATTGAAGCTTGGATGTCGGGCAGTCTGAATACATATCCTGTCGATACTGCTACTTTCAGTGGAGGCGGGGTGGTCGGCTGTATACAAGAAGAAGTCTGAATTCATAATAAAGAAATAAACACGTATCCAGAAAGTTAATAAAGTAAAAAAAAATTATTAAAATAAAATAAAAATGTGAATGTAAGCTTATCATCGTATTAAAAGTGAGTTCATAATGCATATTGACAATAACCGCAAACTATCTAAATAAGCCACCGACTCTAAAATTACTCCATTTCTCTTCATTTCGAAGAAAAATAAACGCATTTGTGCAGAAATGGGTACGGTTTGCCACCATTGAATGGAATGTATTGAGATCTCAGAGGAAAGGAAAAACCGAAAGATTGTAAATAATGATTTAAGTACAGTACTGATGGTACCAGGTCATCTCAAAACCCTGAAGAATATGATGTCAAAGATGGACAGTTTCTATTCCGACTGTTTGAGAGTGTGCAGGTGGGGAGAAAGACAGCTATTTACTACCCCAAAAGGAATGTTCGTTTGACGGATCGGTCCATGTAAGGTTGGTCACTACTTATTCAACAGTCGATCACCACAAATCCTGTCGATACTGCTACGTTTAGTGGAGGCGGGGTGGTCGGTTGTGTACTAGAAGTACGATATAAATGAAGGAAAGACCGGAATAATTCTAATTTTACATGATGCAATCGATGAATGCTCACGTGATTCTTATCAAATGGAAAGAACCGCCGTATACGCGGGTCTGGTGCACGTCAAATTTGTCTGGCCTCCTTCGTTGGTGTGGTATGAAAATTTGGAGAGGGGTGTGCCAGCTCAGGTGTCATCCTCCTCATCTGACCGCGGTTTAATATGACGAGGTTAGGGCTAAAATAACTTGTGTTGCTCCAAAATGGGACGTTAATATAACTAAACTAAACAACAAATGCTCCATGCATTTAATGATGGTAGTTATTCGAGAATCCACCTGTATCGGGACCTTGGCCTTCTAGTAATGACTCAGGAGCCATAGATTTTCAGGTTTGAGACTCAATTCCAACGAATGACCATCGTGTAAGGGGGACTGCTGCATGTTAAATCCGTCAGGCCAAACGTCCTCCCACTGATGTGGTGTGGAGAGGGGGGGTGCCATCTCAGGTGTCGTTGTTGTTAACGAGCACCGTTCAGGGGACAGTACGATTTTGCTCGAACGCACATGACATAACACTTTTGAGGGTGCGGTCGAACTCATTCATCCATCCGCAAGTCAGAATTAAGATCCAACTCATCCCTGATTCAGTACCCTCCAGAGGTTATGAGAACTTGGATAACTTTGCAGTCACGACCTATTGAACGTGCCCCCACTGCCATTAGCCAACGAGGCGGTCTTTGGACAAGACGAGGGCAGAACTCGCTATCTTTAGGTTACGAGACTGACGGTCTGCCAACCAGGCTACCGCGGCCCAGAGAAATACATAGTATATTACGGCTTAGATTTTGCTATGATAGAATGAGTGAATATATGACTATAAAAATTTGAAACTTAAAAATATTTTTATAAAGAAACTACTAAAAGAAAATTTTAATTAGTATTATGATTGGAGAACAATCTGGTTGAAAAAGGTGGCTAATGGTAAAATATTCAATTTTAAATACTACACTTTCATTTAATATGATTGGATGAGAAGATAGAGACAAATAATTAAGGAAACGCATAGGAAAGTAAACACAATTATAACGGCATAAGGGTTTGAAACAATATTTCTTGTATATCTATCAAAATTTCAAATAAAAAAAATATTTTGTTAAAGAAACCGTTAAGATCAAATGACAAAAAATATTTAATTTAAAAGTTTAATGATCATTAACATTGATGAACGAATTGGATCCGAGGGTAGTTAGAAATATAATAATCTATACAAATAAAAATGAATGTCTGTATGTCTCTTATGCCTTCCTAAACCGTTCATCCGATTCCGATGACACTTGGTAAGTTCATTGCTTACATCTTCTGGATGTTTATAGGCATAGTACAATTATCTAAAATAAAAAATAAAATTTCGGATCTTAACCGCATCTATTTACCATGGATTCATCACCAAATAGCTCGCGGAGGAGACGCAATAGATTCATTAGAAATTATAATCCAAGTTAATATTGTATATCTATTGAACACAAATGTCATGCAAGTCATTCCAAGAGGTAACAAATTTATGACAGATTATGCGAGAAGTATTGTGGATATCAATCCTGGGGGGTTTGAAATTTTAATTAAATGTTAGCGTTTTATGTAGTAACATCCAAAAATATTTTTGTACAAATAATTCTGCACCATCTTAATTTTCAAAAAATTATATTTTCCACTATATTAATGATTTTATGGTTAAAATATATTTTCTATTTTTAATCCATTTTGAAAGAAAATATTTTAATCACATTTTTTAAAAGTAAACTTGAGAATGTTGAACGAATATGAAACGAATCACGAGATGCAAAAAATAGTTTCTGTCATCACCATTCTGAAAGAACACCAAGTTTGACAATTCTAAAAGAATACACAAATCTAATATATAAAAAAGGATATTTGTTCGCATTTTATGTAATGTCTTGCAGATTATCCGAGAAAGTTTTGGGGAAACCAACACTGGGGGTTTAAAATTTTAACTATATTTTATCGTTTTTCGCAGTAGTTGCCAAAAATATTGTACTACAAATAATTTCGTAGCATCTTAATTTTCCGAAATTATCTTTTGAACTATATTAACTATTTTATGGTATAAATATATTTCTATGTTAAATCGATTTTAAAAGAAACTATTTTAATCCTATTTTCTATCATTAAACTGGAGAATTCTAAACGAATATGAAACGAATCACGAGATACAATAAATAATTCCTTTCATGACCATTCTGAAAGAATACCAAGTTTCACAATTCTAAAAGAATGCACAAATCTAATGTATAAAAATGAATATTTGTTTATCCGTATTTTATATACTGTCCTACCGTTCATTCTATTTCGATAAAACATTGCAAAATTATTGATTGATTGCAGTTAAAATTATTTTTTGGCTGCAAAAACTCGTCGGGTATCATCAAGTTAATTAATAATGATTGATTTGACATTCTTATCAATAAGAAAAATAACTCCAGAAAAATATTCCCTTTCTTTAAAAGAAACTTGATTTTCATTGCATGCTTTTATAGCACAATCGGGTAACATTTGTCACGTTCACTTCATAGGAAAACGTGCAGCAAAAGGCCTGAATTCTACTGAAATTTCTATAACTGATGTCTTCCGAGGCTGTTCGGGTCCTTAAAAACAATTTTATAGGCCATAAATTAGCTGGTTTGAACTTGACTCAGAGGATACGGCAAACACTTTTTACGAGAGTGCTATGGTTTAAGTGTTTACCTCTCGTCTATTATATAAATGAATCGAGATTTATCTGACTTTTTTTTACCCCTTTGCGACTTTGGGATACCTCTTCTCACGTGTTTTTGCTATTAAAATATTCAGAAACAAGTCAAATGTTTGATGGGGAAACTAGCATAACTATTTGATGAGAGAACTGATGCATATGGACCAATACTGGTCTGTCCCGAAATAGCCCTAGTGTTGCTTCAAAACAGGACGTTAGTATAACTAAACTAAACAAAAAAAAACCTTTTTAGTAGAAAACAACAACAACAACAAATATCTTTATCTTGGCTATTATAGTTATATATGATCTCAACAAATAGTTCTCAACATACCTTCGCCTCTAAAGCAAAAACTAAATCTATCTAAAAGCAGAAACTTTCCAAAACTTAAAGCAAATTTTCGGCGGGGGGTGCTAACTCAGGTGTCGTCCTTGTCATCTGATCATGATTCAAAATCACGAGATCCGTACCAAAATATCCCTAGTGTTGCTTCAAAACGGGACGTTAATATAACAAAACTAAACGAAATGAAACTCCTTTTTTTAGCAGAAAAAAAATCTTTATCTTGGCTATTACAGTTATTTATGATCTCAACAAATAGTTGTGAATAGAAATCTTATTATTTTAGAAAAAGGAACATACCTTCGCCCGTAAAACAAAAACTGAATCTATTTAAAAGCAAAAAAGCTTTCCTAAAACAAAGCAAACTTTCGAAAACCACCTCTCACGTGCTTTGGCTGTTAAAATATTCAGAGACAAGTCAAATGTTTGATGGGGAAACAGACATAACTGTTTGATGGGAGAACTGAACTGATGGATATGAACCAATACAATTTAAAATTTTTTCCTCACCATTCAGCTCCTTCCCCCCCCCCTTTTTTTTAGTGTTCCGCGGTCGCCTGGTGGTAAGGTCTCGGCTTCGGAACCGGAGAATTACAGTTTCGAGACCCGATTCCACTATAGAACCGCTGTGTAAACGGGTCTGGTACACGTTAAATCCATCAGGGTCAAACGTACCACCACTGGTGTGGTCTGGTAGTTTGGAAAGAGGGGTACCAGCTCAAGTGTCATCCTCGTCATCTGATCATGGCTCAAAATGACGAGGTCCATCCCAAAATAGCTCTATTGTTGCTTCAAAACGGGTTGTTAACCACTTGACATACGAATTTACCTAACTTCCTAATTAAATGACGAAATTAATAGCTTCCTAATTGTCGTATTTACTATTATTTCAATTCCTTTAATAATAATACGTTTCAAGTGATTTTTTGCATTTTAAATTATTTAGTACTTTTCACTTAATAACAGATTAAAAATTGAATAATTCAATGCGCGTCTCAGACACATCATTGTAGGCGATGTGATTAATATCGCTAAACTAAACAAAACCCTCTTTTTTAGCAAAAAAAAAAAAAAAAACCCAAATATTTTTATCTAGGCTATTACAGGTATTCATGATCTCAATAAATAGTTGTGATTAGAAATCTCATTATTTTGAAAATGGGAACATACATTTGCCCTGTGCTTTCTTTTTAAATTTTGGCAAAATTTTACTTTGATCCGATGGTAAAATCTCAACTTACACAGCAGAAATCTGGTCACTATTTTAACTAAGTTGAGAATTGAACATATTCGATTCACCCACCGACATTTGTTGATGGGGGACCCAACACCATTTTGTTCTATGTGTAAAAATCCTATTTCTGTTTTTCACATTCTTGTAGAGTGTCCAGGGTTTTCTATTCAACGTTTTGCATGTTTTCAGAAGACTCGCCCTGAATTGGACGAATTGCTTTCCGAAATCCCGCATATTTGGCTTTCTAGTTTTAAAAAAAATATATATATATAGCGTTTTATAATCCTATATAAATATTCATCCCATTTTTAGTGCAGTACCATACATTACAAAAATCCTGTCAATACTGCTACGTTCAATGGTGGCTGGGTGGTCAGCTGTACGCAAAAAATACCAAACATTACATCATTGTTACGCTTTTCATTACACGCAGATAAACACTTTCAGGCATTAGGATTTTGTAAACATTCCATAACTAGATTTCATCATTAATGGAAATAAATATTTTAATCTCAAGGATGTGGCGCAAAATGGCCAAAAATGGCACTTGTAGCATTAAGGTATCCGACTACGTTCGAAGGAAAAAATTTGAAAAATTGTATTTTTTAGAAACTATTTGAATCTATGGTTTTTAGATGTATTGTCAATTATAATAAAAAATTCTATAAATACAAAAATATTATTTGAAAATGTATTTTGAGAAATAAGAAAATTGGTAGTAAATGTTAATGAAATTTAAACAAAATGATTAATACTCCACACAAAATGCTAATGCAGCCATCCTATTTTCCTTCAAACACAAGTTATACAATATAATGATGAATAAAATGAACCAAAAGCTAAGAAAAATCTTGGGATGCAAAGAATTGATGGGTAATTTATGGGTTAGATAACCAGTAGTATAATTTATGGGTAAAAATATACGTATATATGCATTTTTTTCAAAAATTTGCAACTTGATTTTTCTAAAAACCCTATAAATGAAAAACTATTTCACACAGAATCAAACTTTTAGTTCATTTCATTGCCCATATTATTTAAAACACACGCTGAAATTTTTATGTAAATACCTCTATTATTTTTGGTGATATCATGTTAACGGTGGAGAATTTTTATGAAAATGAAAGTTTTTAGAAAATTGAAATGAAAGACAAATATTAGCTAAACAATATGCGACTCTGGATCATGGGGAAGGACTTCGTTTGTCTAAAAAAGATAAAATGTTTTGAAAAGAGGAAAGTCTATACTAGAAGAAATAACATTAAAAAACCATTGACCAATGTGATAGATAACCAGTGGTGTTAACATAGTCGGATACCTTAACCCTGCACCGGTCACGCTCTATAAAGTCACGTAAAAGGTCTCGCGGATTACAATTGTAGTCCATTTTTAAATCAAAATAAAACTCCAAAATAATTAATCAACATTCTTTAATCAACTGTAAACATAACTAGGCACTTCTTAATTATTTTTTAAACATTAATCTCACTTAAAGTCTTATTGTAATCCACTCGACCTGTACAGGGTTAAATACCAACTCAACTCAACTCGACTTTGAGATTCTAGGGTTGCAGGTTCGAAACTCGATACCACCAAAGATTCGTCACATATGTTGACGGACAAAGTGCATGCTAATTTAAAACTTTTTTTCCTTCTATTTAATAAGATAATACTACCGTTTCAAAAATGATTTGATTAAGAATTCAAGTAATACTTGATATGTTAGTTTAACCGTTTGAGTGCCAAGCGGCGCGATCGCGCTTCTTCTGTTCTTTTCTGAAAACAGTAACGCTCTGGGCTGCGAAGCCCATAATCACAGCAGGCTCGGTTTTTCTCGATGCACAACTTTACAGTCAATCTTCGGTAAAAAAAAGATAAAATTGGAGTAATTTTACATTTTATAGGTTTACATACTTTTATTCATATAAAAAATTCATTTACAAATCGCTATAATAATGTAATGAAGTATGCTATGTAGAATAAACTATAAAAAAACAATAATAAAATATTTATTGAACGAGATAGGTGATAAAAAACGAATTTTAATTTGAATTTATCATTTGGATGCAAATATTATTAAAATTTACACACATGCTTGTGAAGACACAATGTTGCGTTTTTTTTCATTTTGTTGTTATTATATAAATATTATTATTATTATTATTATTATTTCCAAATAAAACAAGCGCTATCGTGCTGGTTGGAAAGTTTCGACACGGAATAAAACAAGCGCTATCGCGTCGCTTGGCAATTTTCGACACGGAATTAAACAAGGGCTATCGCGTCGCTTGGCAATTTTCGACACGGAATATAACAAGCGCTATCGCGACGCTTGGCAATTTTCGACACGGAATGAAACAAGCGCTATCGCGCCGCTTGGCAAGTTTCGATCTCGAAATGAGAAAGGCCCGTGGCACTCAAACGGTTAATATATATAACTTTTTTAATCGAACTGCCGTAGGATCAAATTATAGCTTATTCGCTTAAAAAGCGATAAATCGATCATGCTATCACGTACAGATATGACTGTTAAGGAGTTAACTATGATGACAGGGATCAAAAACCTTCCCATTAGTGTGGTGCAGAAGTTTGAAGAGAACGGAGGAGAATATTCGTTTGTATCGACTTAATTGTTGGATTAAATTTATAAGGATTTTATCGCAAAAGTCCTCGAAAAAAATCAAAACAATACGTTATTAGAAGTATCAAAAAAGTTAAAGTGTTTATTATAATAAAAAATTCCATATAAGTAAAAATGAATGCGTTGTCTGTATGTCCCATATGCCCTCCTAGACCGTTCATCCAAATGCGATGAAACTCGGTCAGCTTATTGTTTACACCTACGGGAGGGTTATAGGCATAGTACAATTATCTAAAATCTTATACTATAATACAAGGAATGGTTGCCAAGTCGAAAATCGCCCCAGAATTAATAAACTCCGGTAAATTTGGGGGTCTGGGGTTTTTGGCCACGAGGAATCGATTGGCGCCAGTTTTGAAGCGCTACGGTCGAGCAGTTCGGAGTTACAGATAGGATATTTTCAAACTTTATTAGTTCGCCATAATGGCTAATAGGTTTCAAGCGGTAACGTGCTGCCATCTATAGCTAAAATGGCGAACTAATAAAGTTTCCAGAAGATGATCCGGAACTCAAGGAACTGATCTCGAAATGGATGATCCATAACCCGTGTGGTGATAGGAACCCAAGCGCTCCGTGCATGGTCAGCAAACATGGAAGTGCAGATGGAGATTTCCAATGGAACATCAAGGCATGACATCGCTGGTGGACGATGAAAAGCCGAGGTTTAACCGGTTATCTTTTTACCAATGGTTTCACAAATGTTCTTATGGCATGTATTGTTTTGATAAATCACAATTGAAAATTTAAATCTTCGAGTTAGCTTCGATACCTGTTTCCTCCGAGCGGAGCTCGGTCACCCGCTGGTAAAAAATAAAAATTCGGATATCAACCGCATCTATTTACCAAGGATTAATCTCCAAATCACTCGCCAAAGATACAATAGATTCAGTAGAAATGCTAAGTCCAAGTTAAAGTTTC
The DNA here is from genome assembly GCA_026543055.1 of Argiope trifasciata. NCBI lineage: Eukaryota > Metazoa > Arthropoda > Arachnida > Araneae > Araneidae > Argiope > Argiope trifasciata. Next base: position 1,453 of record JAPMOQ010006545.1, on the reverse strand, counting down.
ATATTATATAGTTATTGAACACAAATGTCATGCAAGTCATTCTCAAAGGTAACAACTGCGTGTCCTTATAACAGGCAAGCTAAAACTGTCTTTCCCTCTTTTTTAAATAAAGAAGAATTTCAGTGGCGTTTTCATTACAACAATATTCTATAAGTATTTTTTTTTTATTTAAAGTATCCGATGACGTCCGAAGGAAAATGTTTGAAAAATTCGATTTTTTTAAAACGATTTACAACTATGGGTTTTATATGTATTGATCGATTATAATACAAATTACTATAATGCAATAACTACAAAAAAGTATTTGAAAACATAATATATTTTCAGGAATAGGAAAATGTGCCTTGAATTTTAATGAAATTGAATCAAATCGGTTAGCATTCAGCCCAAAATGGTAAAGCAGCAATCCTATTTTTCTTTGTTCACAAGTTATAGAAAAAAGTGGATAAAATGAACCAAAATCGAAAACATTTTGAGCTGCAATAAATTATGGGTAAAAGTATACGTACATATGCATTTTTTTCATAAAATCATAACTCAACTTTTCTAAAAACACATAAGCATTTCACCAATAATAAAACTTTTAATTCATTTCATTGTCCATATTCTTTGAACCACAAGCCGAAACTTTTACAAGAATACCTCTGTTAGATTTTGATATATCATATTAATGGTGGAAAATTTTTATGAAGATTAAAGTTTTGAAAAAATTTAAGTTAAGGACAAATGTTAGCTGAAAAATTTGCAATCCTGGATGATAGGTTAGGCCTTCGTTTTCTTAGAAAAAAAAAATTAGCTATTTTGGCAAGAGGAAAGTTTGAACTAACAGAAAAAAAAGTATATATATATTCGCCAATGTGGTCTATAACAGTGCTTTTAACGTAGTCGGATACCTTGATTCTAGTTTTTACCATGCGTTATGAACGCTCCTATTTATCAAGAATGTAAAGGGAGGCGGTATTGAAATATTCACTGGAAAAGGGGAAATTAGTTCAAAAAAGGTCGGGAACCTCTGATTTACATCTGTATACGATGAATAGCTCATATAATACAGGGCTGATTACAGTGGGCTTTGTTAAGCTTAAACTAAAGCTGTTTATAACTTATGTGAGCTGATGTTGGACCGATACGGGTCAACCTCTAATGAACCTCTGAAAAACTCGAACGGAAGGGGTTGCCGTAGTTTTAAGATTGCCAAGTTTGGAGAATTAGGGCACGATTATTAAAGAAATCAGGAGATACAATAAATAGTTTCTTTCATTACCATTCTGAAAGAACACCAAGCATTACAATCCTAAAAGAATATACAAATCTAATACATAAAAATGAATATTTGTTTGTGGAATAGAATAATAAATATAGAATAAATATTAATTACGCTTCTCCTTCATGTATCCTTCAATTTCAATGAATCTATTCATTGCCGACAAGAAAATAAATATCATTCTGTTTG
>JAPMOQ010006527.1:0-19027 GCA_026543055.1 Argiope trifasciata | reverse complement strand
ATAACATTTATAATAATAAGACAGTTTGAAAAAAAATCATTTTTCCTTGTTATTTCACTTGAGTTTTGTTTGATTTAATTAGTTATCCTTCACTTGCAATAAAAATAAATTTTTAGTGTAATTTCAGTTTGATTGTTATTATTTTATTAAAATAAATTGTATATATTTTATCACTAAATGCATAAAATATTGAATTTTAAAGTATTATGTTGCATTTGGAACAATATTATGTTTTAAAAAATAGAAAACTTATAATTTTTAATTTTCTTAATTCAGTTTATTATGAAGAAATATCATGGTTTTGTTATGTGCAATTAATATAGAGTAATCAAAATTTATTCGAAACTTAAGTTTTTAAATAACGAATATGAGTATTTGAGTCATAATGAAAAACTATAAAGAACTTTCTTGATATTTTATTTTCATTTAGTATTTAATTCTAAAGTCCCTGAAATGGTTTTCTTTCGAAAATTCCTTGTACACATTGAATAGGATGTAAGTAACAAAACTAAAATAACACGATTTTAATGTCTGACAATGTGGACATATAATTGCTTCTGAGCGATATTGCTGAAATTAAACATAACCAATATTGCCCGCGAAGCATCTGGTCGTTGTAGGCGACTAGTAATGTAATAAAAAGATGAAAAACGTAAAGGACAGGTTAAGTAATAAAGAGAAAATAGAGCAATTTTAAACATTTACATAGGAAAAAGATCTGCATGCTGCATTTGGCTGTGGATAGAGAAATTTAGGTTATGATAAAAAAAAATATATAAAAAAAACATGGGTCAGATGTTTTTTTCTTCAACTTTCTGATATAAATTGGACCATTAAGTTCGTCATATAATAGAGAAAATTGACCTATTTTTAACGATTGTATCAAAAGCAAGGATTTTCTGTTTCGATGTAAAAATCGCATACTAAAATCAGTTAGAAATATACCAAACTTATTGGGCTCTGAAGATATTGTGCTCACGTTTGCACGAACAGTCCGATGGACAACAAGACTTGCCTGAAAGTAGATTTGAACCAAAATCTGATGCTTATTTAAATTTTGTGTTAGAATAATTCTAAGAAGATAAAAGAGCACCTGTTTTTTCATAATCGTGCATATACATAAACGATAGCTAATGTTCCATTTCATTAATTTCTTGTCAAGTTTGCAACATACCAACAATTTCGGTGGGAAAATCATGAATAAAAAGACTTTCGCCTCGCTGTTTAATAAATAAATTCAAAGAAGATAAAAGAGTACCTGTTTTTTCATAATCGTGCATATACATAAACGATAGTTAATGTTCCATTTCATTAATTTCGTGTTAAGCTTGCAACATACCAACAATTTCGGTGAGAAAAACATGAATAAAAAGTCTTTCGCCTCGCTGTTTATGTTTTTGGTTTATTGTATTCAGATATATAATTCCAGACAGAAAATAGACTTAATTCTAGAAAAACTTTTATTCCATTCGGAGAGATCTGAAACGCGAAGATATATATAAAAAATCTGAATACCGAATATTTTGACTGTAAAATAGCTTATTTATTTATCACTTCGTATACCAGAAAATAAAAAAGCACATCAATGTCAACTGATTTTAAGTTGAAAACTTCTGTACTGAACATATACCAATTCGTTCTTATTTCTTTTCTTCGCTCATGAAAAAGTATTTTATATTTAAAATAATGTTAATCTGGTTTAATGAAAAATGAAGCATTTAATAAGAAATGATAAAAAATTCCTTTTACCATTTCCAATTAAATGAGAGATTTCTAAGAATTTTCAATCTATATTGACTGTGATTAAAAAATAAGTATATAAAATATAAATATATAATTTATAAATATATAAAATATAAATATATAATATATAAAATATAATCATTAACTAAAATCAAGAAATAATAGCCCCTTTTTTATTTTGTATAATATTAATCATTCTACAATTCAATTATTGTTCCTTGAATTCTATTAACTTAGCAGGCAAAGAAAAAAATAAAGATTCATAGTTCTTAGAACGGAGAATAATTAAGTTGATATCAAAATAAAAAAAATACACCGGCAAAACCAGATCGAAATAACTTTCGTGGATTCAAACAAAATTCACACCATGAGCATTATGGTATAGAAAAAAAAAAAAAAAAAAAGGAGGAAACCCATAAAAAAGTTAAGCCCGCGATAAAAAATCTAATGGCTGAGATACTGTACGCATAATGCATAGCTTTGGAGTGATAAGTTACAGATGAGAGAAATGTTTCAATCAAAGCTGCAATGAAGTATAATTCAGAGGAATAAACATCTGGAAACAGGTACAATTAGTTAAATTTCGTTAGATATACTTCATTAAAAAACTCGCAAACTAGGCAAACGATTTTATTTTTTGTATTTTTAATAGTTTCAAGGCACGTGCGGTTGTTGCCAAGGCAACAACTGGAAGGTAACCATGACGACGGTATCCTATGAGCTACGATCGAAATTAGGAAAATGATAGTGACAGAAGTAAAAATCGATATTCTTCAGTTAATAGTGTTGGGTGGGGAAAAGTAATGCGTATGTGATTTATGAAGATAAACGTGACAGGAATTTGCATCCTTTCCCGTATCAAATTATTTTGATATTTTCTGTTGAAAATTTTGATGAATTCGGTTTCGTCTGAAAAAATTTGCCACGTTTTCGAAATAAGGAAACAAATGCAAAAAAGAAGACCTGATTTAGGATAAAAATAACAATATAAAAATAACAATATTTTTAAATAATTATTCAAAACATTTTAGTGAAATGTGTTAATTCAAATCAGTGTTCTTATTCATTTTGGAGTCGGGATATTTTTAAGTCATCATAACATAGTCCGATAAATCCCATTTAACGTGGGATCCATTTGTAGGAGCATCTCAGGGGACGCTTTTTAATTCTTTTTTAATTTATATGCATATAAATTAAATTTATATGCTTTATAAATTAAATAGCTTTTGTATATTCGCTTATATCTATATTTTGTGTTTTACTTTGAAATATTGTTCCATTTGTTCTCGTGTATGTGACAGAACTCATTCAAAATCGCGACCAACTAAATAAATAAAATTTAATTATGTCACTTTTGATTCTTTCAGAATGTCACAGCAACTGCCATTTAATATTAAATTAAATTGATAAGAAATAAAGAGTTTAACTTAGATTATCTTCATCATGTGACGAATCTAAACATGAAATATAATTAGTATTTTAGTGATAGTGAAAATTGGTGATAAAGCCTGCAGGTTTAAATGAAATTCTTCAGAAATAATTGATGGTTTTATTAGTAAGTTACACAACTTTCATACGACCCTTTTCAACTTTAATGCAATTATAAATTTTTTCATCGAGAATTCTAAGGCTGATTTATTTTTCTTTTTACATATAAAATTTTGACTTCATTCTGGATCAAATTTGTCGAAAAAATTTCATGTAACTTATATTTTTTTTTTGTATTTGAACGATGTATTAGTACTGAGTTATTCTCCTAAGTAACGCCATTAATTATCTAAGTGCAGCCACTTACCAAGTAATACAAATAAAGACATTATTCTTTTTTTTACCAGTTATGTCCAGAGGTTAAGAACTTTGAGTTCAAGAACTCCGTGACTCTCCCCTTGAATCGGCAAATAAATGCAGAACTACAACAATAAAAACCGCAAGTACAAAATTTCATTTATGTAGAGCTTTGAATTTTTTGAATTATCACATGATAATACAGGTACCGATAGACAGTCACTGCTTGATCGCTTTAGTACAAAAACTCATAAAAATTTACGCTTTAAATGCCTAGTTTTTTACCAGATATTGTGTGATCAAACTGTGTACCAAACTAAACACTGTGTACCAAATTTCAGCTACTTAACTCTGGGCTTTATAATGATCGCTTTCACTTGGACACACAGGCAAGCTTTATTTGGTTAGATTTTGTTCAAAATTTAGAAAAAAAATCCTCATATTTGGTAAGTGTAAAGACCATATTCTAAATTTCATTTAACTATCTAAAAGCGTTTTTCAAGTTATAGGCTTCCCAGACAAAACAGCTGGCAGTCTGACAAAATAATCTGTTATGAAGTTATTGAGAGTAACATTTCCTTTATGCTTTAATAAGTAATAAATCTAATTAAAGTTTTTTTTTTTTTTAAAAAAAAACTTCTTTTTTTAGTGAGTGCCTATTTCACAAGGAGAAATGATCAAATATGACAATAGCATTCTTAGTTAAATGCAATTTTTAGTTGCTCAGTTTATCGAAAATATACCAATTTGAAGGCATCAACATACTGAAAAGGAATCTTTAGAAAAAAAATACAGCATAGCTGGTTGAGCTTTTGCATTCAATTTATTTTACCTGGCCACTTTACCACGGATGGAGCCTTATGCAATGAGCATTACATGTTTCCTTTCAAAAAGGAATCCATTTAATTTTACATTTTAGTGCGTGTCGCTGATTCATTTTATGTTAATTATTTTTATTTTATTAAATTGAACAAAGTTTTAAATTTAATGATGGTTTAAAATTTTTAACTGCTCCTCTTGTGACTCCTTCTTAATCTAGCAGCCTAAAAGTATGCAAAATCGACCTGATGTACCTGACAAAATCGAAACTGATGAGGCCATAATAAAAATACATTTCTTTTTCAAATATTGGAATTAAGAAAAAACGAAAAATAAATTAAGCATGAACAAGGTCAAATTTTTTATTAAAAATGCAATAAAGCTCTAATTTTATAGATAAATTAGGAATAAATAATTAATAAATAAAAAATAAACAATTTTAATAAATAATTTTTATAACTATAGAGATAATTAAAAGTTTTTGTTAATTTGAAATTCAGGACTGTCAAAAAATAATAAGAAATTTTTAGAAGCAAATGAAAGAATACTGAATATAATAATTATGCAATAAATTTCATTGTGTTTCTAATGTGATCAAAGTTTTTTTTGTACTTTAATAAATCCATGAATTTCTTCCTGCATTGAACACATTGTGGACCTAATAGCCCACCAGTGAATTAACAACCCTAAAAGAAACACTTCACATACAAATTATGAAGTGGTAAAGTCCGGACGTTGACAATTCAGAAACAAGTAAAATTAATTTTTTTTAATTCAATTCCTGGTCAACAAAGGAAAAAAATTAATTACTTTTTATTAAAAGATTATCAAAAAACTACTAAGCATCAAAAAATTATTGATTTTTACAAGTATTGAACACGTATTCTTCGCCTTTACATAAAAAATGCTGAAATCCTTGCATTTTATCGATTGAGCTCCTGCTTGTTGATTCAAATTGTCATTACAAACCGCTAAAACTCTATTTAAAGTATAAAAAATTAACTAAATTTAATATATGAATTAATATATGAAAAAAACTGTATTAACAACCAGTGTCATCCTCTACGAGTTTAAAAAATGTATTTGAATTTGTGAACTAATAGTAATAGGGAGAGTGTGAACTAATAGTAATAGGGAGAGTGTGAACTAATAGTAATAGGGAGAGTGTGAACTAATAGTAATAGGGAGAGTGTGAACTAATAGTAGATATTGTACGAAACGAATGTATAGTTTAACATAAAAGTACCTGTAAAAAAGCGTAGCTCGATTTTTAATTATTTATTTATTTGAAAATCTTATTTTGTTTTGTTTTTTAGATAGAAAATAATTTAAATACGAATAGCATATCAATTACATATAAATATCTCTTAATCTTACCTACATATGAACTGATCATTTGAATAAAAATCAGGACTGCGCTTAGTTTAGCGAATTATTTGAAACGAACTGCTATTTTACAATATTCATTTTACAGTTTACCTATCATTATTTACGTTTTTGTACTTAGTTTTAGGAAATTAGGTCCAAGATGGCATTATATGACATTGTTGGCATAAGAGCAGATAGAAAAATGCTCTAATACCTCGTTATTAAAAAAATGCATTTGTGTGTATGTGTGTGTGTAAAATCGCTTATTTTCAGGAATAACACCTATATAGATAAAACTTAAAAAGCAAAACCTATTCTAAAATATAAAATTTGAAACAAATCGCCAGACCCATTTCCAAGATATACGAAATACATTTTTATACATAAAGTAATTGCACGCTTAGAATTGTAAAATTAATACAGATAAATTCGAATAATAGGCTAGGCAACATAGCTTTGTATTAGTAAAAAGAGAGACAGAGAGATAAAAGAATTGTACTAGCTAGATACTGATTTAATTTTCTATTGCGAATTGAATGATAATAATTGAAATAAGTATATATATATAGATATATATATATAATCATTGATATTGGATACCGATGACCATTCTTTAATGTTTTGAGAAATAACCTGCAGCAAGTTTTAGATTTTCAACGATATCTTTCAAACAGTTGGCGGATTTGCGAATGAAAATGCTCTGAAAAACATTTTAATTTATCTTCTTTCCCTAGGATCCAAACGTCAACCGGCAACCCAATGTGGAAGGGGAGGGAAGCGAGCCTTCTTATCGATCGTCACTTCCAATTCCTGGTAAACAACCCACGTGATTTATTGGAATGGGTTCAGCGAAAATATCCGTTCAGAAACGGATTTTTCTCAATGAACGTTCTTTAATGAACGATTTGTTTTGAGAAATGTAAATCCGGTTTAGGCAAAAGAAATTATCTCTTAAAATCCACCGAAGCATTGCTTTTTTTATTTAGTTCATTTCATTTTGTGATATTGTGAATTATATTTTTATTAAATCCTGAATGTTATTAAGGAAAAAAAATGGAACAGAAAACATTAGATTCGACAGTTTTTTATGAATTAATTCCCACTAAAATGAATTTATTTTCCTTTCTGTGTGGGAAAAAGTGGTGAGCGGGGTTATTATAATTGTGAAAAGTTAGGCATGGAGATTTTATGGAATATTCGCATTGTAGATATTTCTTTAGCAGGACCAGCCATCTAGGGGGTGCGGGGGATGCTATGCACTCGGGCCCCGTGGCTAAGGAGGGGGTCACTATTGTTAATAATTAAAATAATGTTCTAAACAATAATAGCGTTTACACGTACTGAACAAGTATTATACAAGTTGTAAATAATTGAGCTTCGACTGACACCGTTATTAGGCAATGCTTCTTGTGAGATCCGCAGGGAAGAAGAATTCCTACTTCTCTGTGGTGATACCTATAAAAGAGAGGGGGCAGGAAGTGGATTTATGTATAACGAAATCGCCTTCAGACATGTTAAAACAGAGCAGCGTGATTTCATGTCCCTAGCGACCCCAAGAAGTCGTGGCTAAGCTGGTTTCAAGTGGACTTGGAAATCATCATCTATGTACTTTTGACTGCATTTAATGTATTTTTTTAAATTTGTGCATCTATTATGTTTGTTTGTATTAAGTAGCTCAAACAAAAAGTAAAATGAAGATAAATTAAACTATCAACTCCTAGCAATGCACATTGCATTACTGCTTCAACGGCCATGGTCAGAATGAAAAGAATTAAGAAAGAAATTTAAATGTTGTAGTCGACGGATTTAAATGCATATGAAGTTCATATTATATATTACATTGTGCAAATGTGCATGATATTGCTAATATAAGATAAATAGATTTATAATCACTTACCTCACTACTAGGTAATAGCGTTCTGGGTAGCATTTAGTAATTGGATAATTCATTTTATAAATTGCTCAATATTGATAAATATAACCATGTCCCCGCCGTGGAATTATTTCTCTGGATGTCAAAAAAATTATCAGAAAAGAAATAAGAAGAAAAGCTAAACTTCAAGAAGTCACAATTTGATATGCTTTCTTGGCTGCAAAGAAATTGCTTCAACTTCAGGAACTGCAATTTAAACTACGACTGGGGAAGAAAATTCTGCGCAAAGCACACAGTCTAGCAATGAAAATATTGAAACGGTGAAATTTGTTGAATAATCGTGTGTTTATACAAATGTGACAGAATCAGAAAATAATGACGAACACGGCAATAGCAAATGTGATCCAAAGAGTATAGATTATCTTAGTTTATTGACAAATATTATTATTGGTAAATTTAGAATATTTTGTATTAAAATCGGACCTGTACAACACGAAGGAGTTTTTGCTAAAAATGCTGAAGGTATATCATTTTCCATTACATACTACTTTTAAAAGAAGCCAAATGATCAAACTAAGTTTCGTAGCTAGTTAATTTATTCAAAGATGTGATATTATGTGATTTTTCATGTGTACCGTTTTCCAAAAGAAGAGGAAATGACAAAACTACACGATTTATAGGTGGCTATAATAACTAGAGAAAGCTGTCAAACGTAATCCTAGATAATTAACGATTTAGTTGTCATATTAATTCGTCTATTGTTATACTTATTCGTTTAATTATTAAGTAAATACGATCCAGTGCTAATGGATCATATAAACAAAATAATTAATACTGAAAATAGAATTGTATATTATTTAGCACATAAGTAAAAAGAACAAATTATTACTGCGTTAGAAAATGAAGACAATAACAAAATTAAACACTATATAAAAGCAGCCGTATATTATAGTATCCTAATGGATTGTATTCCTGACATTTGTCTTAAGGAACAAATTTCACCCAGTATTTGATATGTGAATTTTTAAGAGAAAAGGTTAACTAGAAATGACTCATTTATAGGGTTTATTAAAGTAACTGATTTTACTGTTGAAGGTCTAACAAAAACTCTATTGGAAAGATTAAACGAACTTGATTTAGATAATATTAATTATAGAAGGCAAGCATACGACAACGGTAGTAAAATGAAGCGATAATATAAAGGTGTCTGATTTATTTGATTTAGTGGAGTTTTATGGAGCAAAAACCTAATATATAAAGATGTCAGTCTAGAATATGCCCTCTAAATCTTCATGCAATTTATGTGACTTGTTCATTACACTCTTTTAATTTATTATTTTGTGATGCTGTTTCCGGCAATATATATTGTAAAAAAATTGGAATATTGCAACACTTATATTGCTTAGTTTCTACATCTACAAAAAAAAAATGGGAAATTCTACAATAGCATTTAAAATTTACTTTAAAACCATTATGTGACCCGTTGGTTATTTGTAATTTAAAATAGATTCATTTAAAGCTGTGCATACAGTTTGAAAAACCTTGTAATGCCCTAGAATTAAATAACAATAATACAGTAGTTTCCGAAGCTAGAAGTTTATTTGTTGCAATAAAAGAAATGTCATTTATTTTATATTTGATTGTATGGTTTGCAATATTGTCCGAACTTAACACTATCAATAAACTACTTCAAACAAAAACAATTGTTTTTGTGTATGTTTTCAATTTAGTCAATAAGATTAAGACTGAAATCCAAAATCTAAGAACAAAATTTAACACATTTTTAGAAAAAGCAAAAAGACCTAGCATATAATTTGAACATTTAAGAACATTTTCCTGTAAAACGAATTCGAAAAAAGAAAAGATAATATTCCAAATCAGCAGAAGGCGAAGTTATAGAAAACCCGGTAGAGGAATTATGGTGTTACTTTTAACACTATAATTTATACTGTTATTGAAAAATAGGAGATAAATTTAAAACTATACCAACTATTATTTCTGATTTCAAATAAGTCACTGAAATAAAAATTTGTAGAAAAACATCAATTAGAGAAATATTCTAAAATCTTAGAAAAGTTTTATAACAAAGATGTAGTTGAAAACCTAATCCAGGAAATTTGTTGGCTGCTGGATTTGATTTTGAATAAAAGATATGTAAATAACGCACAAGACATATTGCAATGCATACTAAATAATAATTATAATGGACTATTTCTAAATGTATTAACTGTGTTAAAACTTTTTTTACGTTGCCAGTTACTAAATCAAAAATTGAGCGTTCTTTCAGAAAATTAAAAATAATAATGAATCATCTTTTGTCAAGCATGTGTTCAAAATGCTTAAAGGCACTTACAATAATATATTAAGCATCAAAAAAGAAATGGCAAAAAATTAAAAAAATTGTAATTATATATATATATATATATATATATATATATATACGCGAAAAATTAAAAAATTAGGGCCCCTAAATATCTTCAGGGCCCCATTATAGAGAAGGTCGGCTCTGCTCTTGAGGATATTAATTTATTTTTTAACATTTGTCAGGCCATAGACATCATAACTCGAAAAAGTACTAAGGATACAGAAAAATTAAAAAATATTAGATTTCTATCAAGTTTGAAACAAATTCCATCGACAAGAAATGTGCACGCCTGCGTGTTTGTATGCGAGGCCAAAATCATGAAAACATAGTGAAAGCAATCTTTCAGCGTTTTATCACCAGAATAATAAATCCACATCAAACTCTTTGCTGAAATAAATAATTCGTTTGCTTTCTTATCTATTTCTATATATCGAACACCATAATTAAAAAGCCGAGCGAGCTATAAAAATGAAATTTGGTACGTGGTTTTGACATGAAAATTGTAGATCTGCATCAATTGTGCATTCATGCGATGAAAACGAATGATCCACATCTACATTTATTAATATAATGTAATGCTGTAATAATATATTGTATTGATGTAATAATGTAATGCATTGTTGTAATAATGTAATGTATCAAATGTAGGTAGTTTTCATAATATACTATTCATATAGTATTCATTCTAAAACGCATTCTGCGTTTTTTGTAAATTATTCAGGGATTTTATTTGAAATAAAATATATAATCTATAAATAAATGTAGAGAATTATGAAACTCGATTATTAAGAAAACTGGTTTAAATAATCTGTACGAATACTTTATAGAATTGGTATTAACTGCCATATGATCACTTAGAATAGTTTTTAATAAAAAAAATGTGTCAAAAATAAATAAATATTCTACTTGTTTTTCTTATGAATCAACCGTTAATGCAATGTTTTTTTGCCTTCCTTTTTCTCTTTCTTTTTTCAGCTACCGGGATATAGAGTTTTCTTTTGTTTTCTTATTTTTATTTTATTTGGCAATCATACTTTAAATTTGAAACTCTCCTCCACTCCTCAATTTATGCAGAAAAAAAAAAAAGTACTTTCGGAAGTAATGTGCTTCTACAACAACCTTCAATACCAACGATAAGGCATCCACATCCTTCTACATCCATTCCCAGTTTTTAAATTGTTTTCTCTGGATTTTTCTAACCCTTTATTTACTGACGGTACTTAAAAGTACCCCTTAAATCTAGCGTATCTTTACTATATGACTATTTTTGATTATGGTACTCTAAAGAATACAGATAATGTAACCCAAATAACGTGAAATTAATATAAGCTAAAAGTAGGAATTAAAAATAATTAATTAATAATTAAATTAATTAAGATATTTCAATGAATTACATTTTTTTCTTGGGTTCCCTGGGATTATTCTGCAAGAACTCTAAACTACTGGTGCAAAAACGAAGTTGAAAAATTGGTGGCGACATAATTCAGTTAATAGAGGGTTAATGTGCATTTTTTTTTTCAATTTTTCTTCTTTTTATTTTTTGTAAGGATTCGTGATCAGAATGTGATGGAAGTAAAATTTATATTTGAATTTAAAGCTCCTAGGAAAATTCATTTACCTTCTCAGATCCTTAATAATCCTTATTTATCATTTTTTCAATCCTTATTTATCATTATCTATATAATTAAGAAGTAATTAATTGTAAAAAGAATTCTTTTTATTTATGTATTATTTATTTATTCATTCAAAATATAAAAGTTCAATCTTTGTTAAAATATAAAGGAAACTGAAGCATTAATATAGTAGCCTTCTTTTTTAATTATAATTGTTCATAAAAACAATTTAATTATTTATATTTCTCTAGATAGTGTGACAAAAACAATTCAATTTTAACAAATATCTGCACTGTTCAACATAAGCATCGTTTGGAACAAAACCATCATAATAAAAAACTGCATCTGAACGAATTACGACGACTTGAAGGTTAAAAAAATAATAAACAATAAAGAAGACGATAATTAAACTTAACAAAAAATAAATTGGATTTCGGATGTAAAAAAAATAAGAAAGCATTCAGAAATTGGAAAAGAACCTACTTTTTCTAAATTTTATGTTTATGAAAAAAATATTGTTTCGGGTTTTAACTGCAATTTAAGTGCTCATTTTAAATTGAAAATATTAAAAACTTTAAGTGACTCGTTTTAAAAGGGAAATTCTTCAATAAATTATCATTGATAATCTATTGTTTTCTCAGAAAGAAAAGCAAAGTACTAAAAATGCTTTTTCCGAATTCGGGAAGCACTAAAGCTTGTGGATTACTCATTTAAAATACATTAAAAAATTCAGTAATTAATAAATGAAATAAGAATATAACATTATAACGGTAAAATTTAAAATAATTCAAATTTTATGAATAAATTGACATATTTTGATGAAATATTTCAAGATCATTTATTGGCTAAACGTTTTTTCCCTGCGAAAGTTTGAGTGTTTGAAATATTGCTTTTTTCTTTGTTACTCCATCTAGGGCCACGATTGAAAATAAACGAAATCCTGCTCAAATATTGTGACTTGCTAATGCAAATGCCTTAGAAAAGAGAAAAAAGAAATCAAGTTTAAAATTTAAAAACTCGAAAAAAAAGCCGTTTCATGGGCTTTTTCATTGTTTTTTACATAACCATCTAATGAAAATTTACAAATTTAATTTTCTTTAATAGGCGTTGGTTAGCTGAGTGACAATATCTATCAAATTCATTTTTTCCACTTCAAAAATTTATTTCTATTCGAAAAATAGTTTCCATCTTCCGTTATTTTCATCTTCGAAATTGCTAGAACCTTAAGCTTTCAGTTCATCCCAAACCCATGATGGCGTTCAGGTGAATCGATAGCAAAACGCTATATCGATTCTGCTCTCCCGCATTTCAGCGTCTTATTTCACGTAGAGAGGACGCTCTTCTAGGATGCAGCATCTGGCTTTCTCTGTGCTAAATATTCGATTTTCCTTTTGAACAAAAAAAAATTATATGCTGTTATTTCATGAAATTCTTGGATTTTGATTTGCTGAAGAATGAATTGCTGATCGCCTTTGTGAAGTCTGCTTTCGACAAATCAGACTACTACTTCGCTTTTTGTTGCTCGACTCTTCCAACTAATGGCGGATCTCCATTCGTCTAGATACTGTGTGCATTCTGTTCGTGGGTGGCGATGACCTGACGTTATATTTTGGAGCAAAGTGACAAATAACTGTCTATTTATTTTCGGAAGAACAACATTATCTGAAAAAGAATTTTTCTGGAAGTTATAATTGACTGTTTATTTTACGCTGTGAAAAAAGTATTTTCTCATGCTCGATGTGACCATTTAGCCTGTTGCAATAGAACTCTATCGGAACTAGAATATTATGGAATCATATTGCTGCTGTATTCCTCAAATATAAAGGAGATTTCTCCCAATTGAATGAGGAACAGTGACTATTTCATTTAAATATTTATTTTATCATCAATGCTTTTCCAAAACTTCATGAACTATTTATTTTATTTCTTTTTATATCGAATTTGGTGAAGAAGTCTGCTCTGCAATATTGAGAAAATTGTACATACGATGGTATAGGAACTCTTAATTCCTAAATCAAAACTACTGAACACTTTTGTCTCCATTCTAAAAAATATTTGATCTGTTAAAAAATTTTTTTCTTTAAATCAGAATTATAAAGGAAGCTGTATCTGCTTTGAGTCAGAACAATTGAACACTCCATCCGAAATGAAAAATTTTGCCTAAATCATATGATTTGCATCGGTGCTATTATTAAGAACATTGCAACTGTACTAAAATTGTTTTTTTTTTTCCTATATCAGAACTGTTGTTTATATTTCGTGAGGGGAATAAACCAGGAGGGGGAAAAAAGTGAAATTTTATTTTTCATTCTAAAATAGATTATTTTGCATTTTAGAAGGAAAAATATTAGAATAGAATAGATTCCATTTCAGGCCATTTAGTTATGTGGAAGATAAGTGATTGGTTGTTTTGACAGCCTTCATTTTAGTGATTTGGATACAGTTTTTTTGTTGTTGTTGTTGGATCTTTTTTTAATTCTAAAGCTTTTTCAAACAAATTTAAATGGTAGCCTTCATATTAATACTCACCTAAAGTTCTCTATGTTTTATCTAATGTATCATACTTGATGTAACTTCATTCTGGTATTTTTTCTCTTTGCTGATAGTTATTTTATTCGCCAATGTATTGCTACGAAACTAATATTAAATGGATAAAAAAATCGTTTGGGTTGTTTTGAGGACCCAAATTTTCACTTCAAATGTTAAAAGTGCATATATTCTGTTGAATCTAATAAAACTGGCCATGTTGGTGAACTTGAAAAAAAAAGTTGACTCACCGACTGTTGAAATCAGGGTATTATTATGACAAATATCAGCTGCAATATTGTTGATATCGTCTGGGAAATGTACTCATGAAATTATAAATAATTTTAAGCTTTATGGCAATAAGTTTCAATCTTTGATATGAAATTGTGGCGCAATTATTAAGGAATTGAAAGCACTGGCACATTTTCAAGTATCTAAATAAATGATTTACTAATATTTCAATGAAACACTCTTTTGGTTTCATGCCTTCTAGGGAAAATTGTTCCCCAGGATGTGATATATTTCGTTCAATTTCTTCATATTTGATTATAGAAAGTGAAATAAGAACTCAAATATTTTGTCTTTTTCCAAATTCCTCATACTTTCCCCAATTTACGTCTCTACAATAATCATACATGACTCCTGTTTCTTTTGGTGCTTTGGTATTAAAAAAGATTCTCATATTTTTACCTTACTTACACCTTTCAGCCATCACATATCACTCTTATTTGTTTTTGTGCTTCGGTATGAAAAATGATTATGGTATCTTTACCTTAATTACCTCCCATTACCACCATAATCATCACATGACTTTTATGACTTTTCATTATACATGACTCTTTTTTTTGTTTTTATGCTTTTGTTTGAAAAAAAATTCCGCATATCTTTATTCTATTTACTTCCTACAATCTTTACATGTCACTCTTATTGCTACACATAACACTTGATTGATTTTTTTTTCCTTTGGTTATAAAAAAAAGAATTAATTTTAAACTTTTAAAAAACATTTTTTTTCAATTGATTTAACAGAATAGATCTGCACTCTCAATTTAAATGAGGATGGTAAAGTGCATGCAGAAGAAATTTGAAAAATCCCCTGTAATTTCTAACTTTAGTGAAATGTTAAAAGAGATATATATCATTGCCATTGAGAAGTTTTTCCTTTTTGCCTTTCATTTCTTCTATAAACAATTTTACAAATTTGTATTTTTATAAGTTTGGAATTCCTTTTGCGTGATTCAGAATATTCTATACTAAGAGCTTCGTTATTTTAAGGCTTGTAAATTCACTTTTACAAAAAGAAATTATTTATGAAGCTGTTTGAGATGACAAATCAGCTAGCAAAATAGGCTGGAATGTATATTATGTTGACGTTAAAATGTTTCTAGAACAAAGATAAGGAGTGACAAAATTGTAAAAACTTCTACAATTATATTTGCCTCTCGTAATGGATAGCTACAGTTGGAATTCTACTTGTATTTTAATTGATCAATATTAATATTAAGCTTTCTTTTTAGTCGTATTTTAATGTAAATCAGTTTTTCTTTTACATTTAGATTATTTTTCCGATTAAAAAACTACAGTTTTATATTCCATTTGTTCCACTGTTAAGAAAATTTTCTGTATTATTTTTTGCTTTGGTCTAAAGGAGCAAACAATTTTTGCCCGCTTCCATTTTATTTTTTCTTGTGTCCATCGGCATGTCAGTAAGGGCTGTAGAACAGAATTTATTTTAAAGCTTACTTTTTTATTGAGAAGCTTGCTTATTATACTTCCAAATGGTTCACGTGTTTACATTAATTATTCATGATCTAGATTAAGATATTTTTTATAGAAGCTCTAAAGAGCATTAATAAATGCCTAGATAAATTCTTTTTCTCTTAACTCAGTAAAATATCAAAAATTGACTATCCACCAGGACATAAAAGGCAACTCTAGATCACTTCAGCAGTTGAAGTTTATCCATATCGCATTTCAAATTTATTTAAGTATTGCACAGAACGGTTCGTTAGTTGATCCATGAAAATTAATCTTTTTCTAAATGATGGAGATTTCATATGATTCCACCAAAATCAGACCTGTTCGGATACTTTTTTGAAAATCTTTTTAAAAATTTTAAGAAGATTAATGATAAGTTTTCGTTGGCAGCTATATAATTTATTACTCTTTATGTATAATGTATATTGCCTCTAAGGAGATAAAAACCGGCTAGCAGCTGCATATTCTTTGTGAATAACCTTTAATTAGTCTACAAATCAGTGCATTTTTCCATCATAATTTTGCAGAAAAATATATGGTAACGGATATTTGATGGCAACAGTAATCTCGTTAAATTTTTCTCGAGAAATGTCAGTTTTGGTGTCGTTTAAGTTAATCTATCGATGACGTTAATATACAATTAAATTCCATAAGAAGAAAATTGTCTGTTCTTGTAAACCAAATGGCTCTGATTCGTGATCTTGGTTTTATATTACTTCATTCTAATATAAGAATAATATAAGCAGAATCGTTTCTATGAAATTTGTTGTTGTTGTTTATGCTTCAGTGGGACTTACAAGTAAAAAAATTTCTTTAAAATATGTGGGTTTTTTTCATTCTTGCTCTGTATTATGACAGTGGGAAGAAATTTAAATATGCAAAATGCAAAAATTGGCGTTGAAATCCATATTTTAGAATTAATTGAGGGCACATCTAATCACCTTCTTTTCGCCGAAATCTTCTTGCTTCCCCAATCACATTGGACATGGACATCTCCGCAGTCAAACATCTTTACTGGTTTAACAGAATTCTCCTCTTGACACTTATTATATTGAGCATTTGCTAGAATATCCATTTCAAAAGAAGATTCTTTTTCTCCACCAGTATAACAGTTTTGTCGCATAGTTATACATTTCAATACACCAATCGTTTTCTCAAATATTACACATTCTATTTTTACCGAATGAAGTGGCTCGGGCAATGGGTGCACACCAAGGTGTCTATGGTGGATTCAGTTGCATGAAAAACAAAATGCAGAACAAAATGCAATGATAAACAAGAGCGGCTTGTTTAGTGTTTATGGTATTATTGATTTCTGTATACCAACTCGGACAAATTAATTTTCTGTCTAACTTAGGGAATTATTCTTCTAGCCAAGAAAGAAAGAAAGAAAAAAGAAAGAAAGAAAGAATTAATGAAAGAAAGAAAAGAAAAGAAAGAAAGAGAGAGAGAGAAAAGAAAAGAAAGAAAGAAATAATTGTATTTCTAGTGCTAAGCCATTTTGAATGAAATGTTAAATCAGGGGCGAAACATTGACATTCCCAGTATGCAGTTGTAATAGCAACCTGCACATGCATAGCGCTGTATGTCATCTTACAATAATAAAAAAATTGCAAAGGCCTTTGAAATCATACATATTTTATTACAATAATTTTCTCTCAAAACATTATCGTATTTTCTTGAATATCTTTAAGAGGAGGAACATTATCTTAGATACGATTATAATGTGAAAACTAGCACACAAATTTTTTCTACAGTTGTGGCAATACATATTATGAACTTCCTATTTAAATGGTAATTATATATGTGCAAATATGCTGTTTTAATTATGCATGCTAAATAATTTTCTTATTCTAATTTCGGTTTAAACTTAATTAGCTATATTCATATTCAAGTTTCTGTGCTGTAAGCTATTTTATTAAAGAGACGATGTCTTTGTCTGCAACATTATTCAGTTTCAATGAGGTCGTAGAATTAAGCTGCAAGCCAATTTAATGTATTCACTCAATTTTATCTTCATTTCTTTACAAAAATTTTATTGAGGGCTAGAGGCGCTTATATGACGAAACATATGAATTCTGAAAAAAAAGGGGAAATGGCGTTATTTATGCTTTATATAAAACAAAATTTAATCAATCTCACTTTGGACACCTTTGAGATTTCATTCAGGAGTTCAAAGGACATCTTCCGAAAGCTATTACCGTTATTAGAAATTGTAGGCATTTTAAAATCTTGCAAATTGAGTGGTTTGATTAAGCGAACTTCAATAAGTGACAATCCATGTTAATATGAAAACAATGCAATGTTTCTTTTCATGAAACTGGACTCTTTTTATCTTCATTTTCATTCGCCGAAACTCTCTTGCTATCCTACACTTATAGGGCATAGACGTAGCCACACCCATACATTTTTTGCAGATTTAACAGAATCAACTTCCTTGCTCTTAATGAGCATTTGCAACAACATATTTTTTCCATTGAAAACACAGCTTAAGTCGTAATAAATAATACCTTTTGTGATCAAAAATTTTACCAAACGTCAGTCATCACAATTTATATACCTGAAGATATGATGCTATTATCCAGCAATATACAGATTCAATCTCGATTGAACTATTTTAATTTTCATATACACTCTCCTATTTTTCGACAAATCTCAATTCATTTTCATGAAAATCTCCAATGATTTTCCCAGAAATCTACTTACTTCTCATTCATCGGAGAGAGGGGGGAGGGAAATGTTGAGAATCACATACCTTAAATAGCTGTCGCAAGAAGTGTTGAGGTCTTGCTCATACTTGAAACTATTTTGCATACTGAATGTATGAACAGTGAAATCTTCGTGGTGATTTATTTAAAATTTTATGAGAGTTCAGGGTTTTTTTGTTTGTTTTTTTGCTTAGTTATTATTTTTTTCTGAAATTTAAATTTCATATTGTTGGATATGTTCTTGGTTTTCTAAAAATTAGAGAATGTGTTAACTTATATGATGATAATGTATTCTAAATCCGTTCGTTTTCATGAAACAATGAAACCAAATTTTTTATTTCCTCCGACGCAGTACTTTGAAAATAATTCTCATCTACTCTGATAAATGATATTGTTCTATTCCTCGGATGGTGTTTTTTTGAGCTCGATTAGAGAGTAAATATTGCCTCTAAGAGGAGAAAAAGGAACA